>PITA01016419.1:0-28635 GCA_004023965.1 Spilogale gracilis
TTGCTTGTTCTAATGCTTTGAAGAATGTTGGTGAAATTTTTATCAGAATGGCATTGAAAGTATAGATTTCTCTGGCAGTATAGACACTTTAACAATGTTTATTCTTATGATCCATGAGCATGGAATGCTTTCCATCTTTTTGTGTCTTCTTCAATTTCTTTCATGAGTGTTCTCTAGTTCCTCCAGTAAAGATCTTTAAGCTTCTTTGGTCAGGTTTATTCCTAAGTATCTTATGGTTCTTACTATAGCACTATGGCATAAATATTTAAAATTGTTAGTTCTTCTTGGTGTATAGACCCTTTGAGAATGATATAGTGTCCTTCTGTATCTCTGACTACAGTCTTTAGATTGAAATCCAATTTGTCTGATATGAAAATCACTACCCCGGCTTTCTTTTGAGGTCCGTTGACATGAAAGATAGTTCTCCATCCCCTCACTTTCAATCTGGAAGTGTCTTTAGATTCAAAATGTGTCTCTTATAAACATATAGATGGGTCCTATCATTTTATCCAGTCTGCAACCCTGTGTCTTTTTATTAGAGTGTTTAGGCCATTCACATTGAGAGTGATTATTAATAGATACGTTTTTATTGACATTATGTTGCCTGTGAAGTCCATGTTTCTATAGATTACCTCTGTAAATTTCTGTGCTTTGTCACTCTTGGGTTCATTTCTTTTTTATAGAAACCCTCTTAGTATTTCTTGTTGTGCTGGCTTTGTGGTTGCATAATCTTTTAGACATTGGTGGTCCTGGAAGCTCTTTATCTCCCCTTCCATTCTGAAAGTCATCCTTGCTGGGTACATTATCCTTGGTTGCATATTTTTTTTTTCATGTAATTTCCTGAATATGTCTTCCAGCCCTTCCTGGCTTGCCAGGTTTCTGTGGATAGGTCTGACATTATTCTGATTGTCCTCCCTATACGTAAGGAATTGCTTCCCCTAGCTGCTCTTAAGATATACTATTTGGTTTTATGATTTATGAATTTCACAATTATGTGCCTGTATATTTTTCTGTTCTCATTGATCTTGGGGGGTGTTCTCTCTGCCTCTAGGACACGAACACTTGTTTCATTCCCAGATTCGGGAAATTTTCATCCATGATTTGTTCAACCATATCTTTTAGGCTTCTCTCTCTCAACTCCCTGGGGTATTCCAACAATTTTGACATTGGAGCGTTTCATGGCATTATTTATTTCCCTAATTCTACTTTCATGTGATTTTAGCTGTTTGTTCCAAGACTTCTCTTACTCCTCTTTCTTAATCCATCTGCCTTCTAAATCACTAATACTATCTTCAGCTTTACTTACTCTAGCTGTTAGCATATTTAAATTAGACTACATCTCATTAATAGCCTGTCTAACCTCAGCTTCCAATTCTGTCATTAGAGCTTCTATCTTCAGACTAATGTTCTTTTCCAAATTAGCCATTGCTTGGACGATTGCTGCCCTGAATTCCATTTCTGTCTTATTGTTTATGTTCATTTCCAGTAATTCTGTGACAGGGGTTGCAGTCTCAGGGTTTTTCTTCTGTTGGTCGTTCCCCCTCTGAGTCATTTTTACGAGGAGTGGTTAAGGGGATGTATAGCTGAAAATATTAACCACTATCCAAATGAATTGTTCGCCTGCTCTTGCTTTCCTCTGCTACAGAAACTGGTGAGTTTCCAGATAGTGCTACCCTTCAGCCTGGAATCCAAGGGAGAACAACATGAATCAGAACCTCCAGCCAAGCCACAATAGACCACATTCACTTGACCAAAGCCTCTATCTAAAATTATGTCTTTAATTTCTTTATCATTACAATATTTGATAGCTAGGTAAAAATTAAAATATAATGTATTGTTGTTTTCTAAAAAGTCTTTGTTTATAATTCTTTCTGATGATAGGAATCACCTCAATTTTATTTTCTTCCTGAAATAAAAATACATGTAAAAATGCTTCCCTTGGTCAGGTTTTAAAGTAATATGTAAGAGGTAGGGATAAACATATGCACCATACACACACACACACACACACACACACACATACACACATACATATACATATTAAAACCCCAATTCAAAGAAATGTCCACAATTTAAAAAATCCTTCCCATACCATAAATGATATATATATATAATATCTCATTTTATACTTTCAATTTTGAGTTAATACTGTTATTATTTCATTTTACAAGAACAACCCTATTTTTCTCTTTTTTGAAAACCCTAATTTTAATATCAAAGGTATCTCCTTCCACAACAAACCCTTCCCACCCCATCATTATCCTAATCTGCTTCTTTATTTTGAGTGGTTGTTTTACTAATCTATATCTATGTATTCCCCAGTCACACTGAACATATTCACATTATTTCATGAGAGATATTTCATGTGAGTTAGATCATCTGCTTGAAAGGTACTGTGTCTAGAATATGATGAGAATAAGCCAAAAACTTGTCCTCGATATTTCAGACCTACCAAATCAGTATCTTCATTAAACAAAGCCAAAGGAATCATTCTCTTGAAAGTGCATGACTTGACCATACCCCACATTAGAAAGCAGTGAGAATGATGGGAGGCAGCAGATAGTGGTAAGGCCAGGGTGTTTATCTTGGCATTTCAACCTACTTGTTTAGCCACATGGCCTGGAGCATAGCATTGGTATTCAAAGCTTCAGTCCCCCTGCTGGGGAGGGTAATAGCATTTGTTACAGCATTGCTTTGAGAGTTAAATTAGGTCATCCATTGAAAGCATTTGGCTTAGTGATTGCATATAATAAATAGGCCCCAAAGGGGAGCTGGTGACTATTTATCAATTGAGACATTATAGATTCATTTTCATATTGATCTTAATTTAGGGGATATTTATTGTTTAGTTAGCATTTTGCCTCAAATAATTAAATTCTATTTAGTTCTTTTTCATAGCAAAAAGAAAAGCTCTTTTAAGGTAGGTGGCCTGTTTGGGATATTTTTCATGAACTTTTGTTTATTGGTGTGATACCTTATAGCCAATTATCATGGCTAATCAAGAAATAACTGAATCAAAAAATTTGTTAAATCACCGCTATTTCTAATTAATATATAAAACAAAAAAATAGAAATATTAGAACTAAAAAGGTTTTCTTTAATCTTTTAATTAGAAAACCACATAGCTCACAGCTGTTTTTTTTTAAGTCAGCCACACACACCTGTCTACCATATATTTTAAGTCCATTTTGTATATTGATATTTGCTATAAATGAAGCCATCTCTCATTATAAAGCTTTTCAGTTAATGTTTTATGTTTTTCAAAACCTACATTATATGCTACATGGCTCATCTGGCAAGAGCTATGTTTTGCATTCTTAAAATGATGCCCTATGCTATAGAGATAACTTGATTTGGGAGAAAAATAAACGTATTTCACTATATAATATTTTGTTGCATAAAAGTGTACAGTATTGTTTAGTAAGAAACAGAGGTACATATACCTGCCAAACACTGAACTTGAGATATCTACCTTTTAATATTCATGTCTGTTTGTCAAGAAAAGAATTCTATTTCAATAAGGTTATTGAAAATAGAGTGTAACTATTTAAGTCTTTACTTATTGCTTTAGTATTGACTTTCCAAAGAAAAAAAATTCTCTTTTCATTACCAATAAGTTAAACACATATATGAGTTCACTATATTTTCTTCCAAAATTTTTAAATTAAGTTACTATGTAGACATATAATATATTCTGCTCATCTACTAGCACTATAAACCTCCTCACAGATGAACTGTTGAAATACATTCAAATATGACCTTAATAAATGTAGGGTTTTTTTAACATTATTTTCTTTAAGAAAAACTGTTGGGACCTCTTGGCGCCCACTAGTTTGTGGCCATTAGTGGAGGTCGGCTGGGGTGGCCTCTTGGGCTTCTCCGGAATACTTCCGCGTATGTGATCTAGCTGAATCTTCCCACATGCAGACTGGCGAATTTAGCTCCACCCAGCAGTCCGGCCTGAAGTCTGCCTAAGGCCTTAGTGATAGCCACTAATGAGCTCCTATTGGCCTCTGCTACTTCTTTTACTCCCTCCTCTCCTCTCTATATAACTGTGTCTCCGATACAATAAAGCTGAGATTGCTGCGCCTTCCCGGCTGACTCAACTCCCGGCTCGGTGTTGTTTCTTTCCCGGTTTCAGGGGGGGTGGCCGGGCTGTCTACACTTACCATCTCGCTCAGCCCCGGGAGGATTACAGGCTGGTCCAGTTATCCCTCCCCCGCACCATTGTTGCAGAGAGAGCAACAGAAAACATGAAAATAAAAGAATAAATCAGTTTCTTATTGGATAATTCAGTTTATTTCCTTTATATTCTTATTTTCATTTTTGATTCACTTCTCATACAATTTGAATGACTTTTACTTAAATTAACTTTCAATTTAAAAATACCCACTTAAAAATTACTTATGTTCACATTCTTTGGCTTTTCAGATTATTTCTTTTCTTTTGCCTTTGGTTCCCTCCCCACCCATAATCTGAATTATTTTTGTCCTTCATTCATGATGTACATTATATTAAAATATTGTTTGTTCAAAATAGGTTACCTCTAAATCTTCGAATTAATTTATATATTATACATATATAATAAAATATGTATATATGAATGCAATGCTCTTTGAGGTAAGTTATATAAATAACTATGTACCAGAGTATGCTTTTCCTTGATCTCTTTGGCTAAAAACCAAACATATGAAGAGGAAAATGGTGTGAAGTTATTGTGAATAATTTGGTCTAGGACACCATTAGTCCTAAAATATAATCTTTCTTTACTAGCCAATTGAGGTTTGACAAATTACTTGACTACTATGACACTCAATTTCCTTAATCTTAGAAAGGTAAATTTAAGAAAATTATATCTCTATATAATTGTGTGTGTGCATGTGTGTGTGTATGAATGATTTTATTTCAACCTACATATGATATATAAAAAATATTATTTTTTAAAAAAGATTTTTTTATTCATATATTTGAGAGAGAGAAGGTGGAAAGGAGCAGAGGGATCTTCTGGAATGACTAAATAAAAGACTGAGCATACTAAGTGCTGACCAGGATGTGGAAGTACTGGAACCTCACACATTGCTTGTGGGAATGTAAAATGGTGCAACTGTTGCTCTCCCCGCAACACTGGTGCAGGGGAAGGATAACTGGACCAGCCTGTTACCCTCCGGGGGCTGAGCGAGATGGTAAGTGTCGAGGGCCCAGCCACCACCCTGAAACAGGGAAAGAAACCACACCGAGCTGGGAGTTGAGTCAGCCATGAAGGCACAGCAATCTCAGCTTTATTGTATCAGAGACACAGTTATATAGAGAGGAGAGGAGGGAGTAAAAGAAGTAGGAGGGGCCAAGAGGGGCTCATTAGTGGCTATCACTAAGGCCTTAGGCAGATTTCAGGCCTTAGGACTGCTGGGTGGGGCTGAGTTTGCCAGTCTGCCCGTGGGTTAAGAGCCCAGGGCGGGAAGATTCAGTAGGTCACGTATGCGGAAGTATTCCAGAGAAGCCCAAGAGGCCACCCCAGCTGACTTCCACTAATGGCCACAAACTAGCGGGCGCCAGGAGGTCCCACAGCAACCACTTTTGGAGTTTGGCAGACTCTTAAATATCATTATGAGATCCAGTTATTTTACTTCTTTTATTTAACAAAGAGAAAAGAAAGCATGTGCACACATCCACACACAGAGACCAGGATGTAAGGCAAAACCATTTTCATGAAACATTCAGATTAGTCTTCACAGACTGCATGGCAAGACTATTCAAGCTCTATTTCCTACCATGTTTCACATTGGCATCTGATGATTTCTTCTAGTTCCCCACTCATCATCTGTCTTGTGGCTTAATGTATGCATCAAGGTATAGTGTGAATCACATCACAAATGTCAGGTACACCAGTGATCAAGGGTCATAATACTCATTTACCCCCCCAAACCACCTGAGCTCATGTGAAGACAGCTGTCCTTGGACCTTCTTACCCAACTGTAGTTCATTTTACCAGTGAGCACTCTGCATTCTGTCCTTGAAAGAATGACTTCAGTGTGAGGAAATGATGAATTATTGCTGGTGTCTCCCCACCTTAACCATATTTTAAAATGAGAACTCTATTCACTGTATATATGTTTCATGCTACCTTCCCTGGGAATGTGTCAAAATTCACAATGCAAAGCAGAATTCTAAAAAATTAACTTGCAGCTTATATTGATTAATTATTAATAAAATACTTTGTTAAAAAATGAAATCCCAAGACAAAAGTTGGATGCTGAGACAGCAGTCAAAATTGAGGGAATGCCTGACACACTGAAGTACACAGGACTCTTTCAATAGGCTTCATATCCTAATCATATTTTCATTTTCAAAGTGTTTTGCATTCTCAAATCAGAATTAAATTCTCAAACCTCAAGATTATAGCACTTGACATATAGTTTTTACTCCTTGTTGATTCTAACTACTGCATAAATAAGGTAAAAAAATACATTGTGAGATTTTTAAGGAGTGCAATTAGTAAGTGACTAAAAATTATACTTTAATCATCTATATTTTCTTTTTTTTTCCTTTCTGCTCTTCTGCCTTCAGTTACATAAGACTCTTAAGTATACCTGAATGAAAATAAATTACCGTATCTTAGTATGTTCAAATTCATTCTTTTTTTCTCCTAGTTAGGATAGTAGTAGGGTCTTCAAGTCAATTTAGATCACAAATGAAAAAAAATAATACTTTTATGTAATTCAAAGTATTTAAAAATAATATTGTAAATGAATATTTAGAACCTCTAATAACTTGAAGCATGATTATAAAGCCTAATAATCTGAAAACTTAACAGCAAAGAAATATTTGAGGAAAAGTTATTAACTTTAATTTGGAACTCTGGTAAAATAGAGGGGGATTGGACGTTTTGAAACAAAATTTTGAAGACATTACCGAGGACAATGTTTTGCTATTAATACATGTTAGAGAATAAGAAAGGTTCTAGAGATTACCTTTGATTTTGGTAAATGGAATAAAAAATACATGATTGTTGTGAGAACTAAATGTGATAATTTATGGGAAAATATTTTTTGAAAGGAATTGAATCAGCATAAAGTATCATTAACAATTATCACAGGGTTTGTGGTCCTTCATGCAATAATAATTAGATATACTCTGAAGACAATGGTAAGTGATTGCTGATATCATTCTTATACTAAGTCCATCAAATACTAGTTTGCTATTTGAAATTATAAACCTTTACGTGCAAACTCTCTATCTGTAGGCTAGTAATATATCCAGACCTCAAATGAAGTGGTTCTTTTCTAATGGGCAAGTCTTACTAAAGAAGTGGTGGAGGGTGGGAAGAGTTGTAGATTGCTCTGAACTTAGAAACTGTGTTTCCTTAGGACAATACTAGTTCCCAATATTTCCTGATATTTTATGTAAATTAAGAAATCTTGCCCATTTCTCCTTACAATGTTATTTGTTAAGCTCAAGACATCCTCTTAATTATCCTTTCATAAGGTAGACCTTACTTCTGTCTTCAAACAAATATTGCTTACTTTTTTCCTGTGATAAATTATCAAGACCGTGTTTACAATACTTGAAAGCCTTTTCTCAAACTATTGTCTTTCCTTATTATCTGTTGTTATTATCTCTTCCCTTTTACCTTTCTTATCTTTTTTTTCCATAATATTTTCTGAAACTTAGTTCTGTATTCTCTATTGGTTATTCTATGAATTTTATATTTTATCTCTTTTATGACCCTTATTTACCCTTGACTTCTTTTTCCATCTTCTCCTCCAACAAACTGAAACAGCATTTTTATTATATATGCCATTGGCTATACTCTGCTAAAGTTTATTGAATATGACACTGTAGACAGATTTCTTCACCATTTATAATCAACAAATAAAATAATGCTGAGTAATTGTCAGTGAATCATAAAATATTGCAAGCATAAAATATTAAAATATTAGAATTATAGAACATGGCAAATTTTTCTTCTGGACTTTTGTTTATATCAAATTATGAATCAGGTTAAAAACTAGTATCCTTCTACTTAACAGATTCTTCTAACTGACCACATATTGTTCTTTCAATTTCCATTAACAAAACCTACCTAAAATAGTCTTTATTAATCTCCATAAAAATACATTTATTCTTGGGGTGCCTGGGTGGCTCAGTTGTTAAGCATCTGCCTTCAGCTCAGGTCATGATCCCAGAGTACCAGGATTGAGCCTTGCATCGGGCTCCCTGCTCAGCGGGAAGCCTGTTTCTCCCTCTGTCACTCCCCCTGCATGTGTTCCCTCTCTAGCTATGTTTCTCTCTGTCAAGTAAATAAATAAAATATTTTAAAAAATACATTTATTCTTTTCTTTTTTCCTTTTATTCACAAACTATATACTCTTCCACAAAATAAACATACTTTAAATTGTGTGCATATAAATTATAAAATTTATAAAAGATATAATAAGTGGCAATAATTTAAGAGTCCAACAATTTTGTATTGACAATATTGATTGGTTCACTCAATATTTACTTTGATCCCTTTTATTTATTTATTTATTTATTTATTTATTTATTTATTTTTAAGATTTTATTTATTTGACAGCGAGAAACACAGTTAGAGAGGGAACACAAGCAGGGGGAGTGAGAGAGGGAGAAGCAGGCTTCCCGCTGAGCAGGCAGTCCGATGTGGGGCTCGATCCTGGGTCTCCAGGATCATGACCTGAGCTGAAGGCAGTTGCTCAACCAACTGAGCCACCCAGGTTCCCCAATCCCTTTTAAATATAACCTGTAGTACAGGAAGAAGTAGAGCATTTCAGGTAAAACTGCAATTCCTAGACATTTTCCTAATTGAGATTTTGGGGGTGAGAGGTTAGATTCAGTCATAAGAGTTTGAGGAAGGGTTACATTCCAGGTATCATGGAAATATCAATTTTGAAGATGCTGATTATGGAAGACAAATGTGATTTTTGATCCAGCAGCTATTGTCCTGATTTCATGATCCTAGAGATTGTTTCCAGTTTGGAAGCTTCCTCTTCTTGGCAGAGGAGAACTGGTTTTATAAACAGCACCTCATAGTTGTGCAACTTCCTGATCACGAGCCAGCAGACAGGACTCTTGGCTGTCCTCTTCTGCAGTGTGAACTGGTAGTTGTTCTAGAGATTCCACCATAATAGTGGTTTCATAAGGTAGCTATAGTTTTAAATAGCTGAGACAGTATTGTTGCTAACAACTAAAAACATTCAATAAATGAATAATTGATATTGATACTAGCTAAAACCCACAGATTCTCAAGAAAATGTGAAGATGGAATTTGCTGTTAATTTCCCAGGTATTAAAGTGAGGGAAAAGTGAATCCATTAAACTCTGTGTTTAGTTACTTAGCGTATCATTGATGGCATCTATCAGTAATTACTATAAGGTGCTGAAAGCAAGATACGGGACCAAATCTTTGGTGCAAAACAAAAAAGAAAAACAAGAAAACATCATTAGGGATTGTACAAGGAATAACATACTACAGAAAGTCTGGATTCTTTAATTAATCAAGAAAATCATTAAAGAGAAAAAGGACAGTGAAGTGTACCAGTTTTTAATACTTTATCTCAAAGCAAAAAAAAAAAAAAAAAAAAACCAGAAGAGGGTTTTTATGACTAACATAAAATAATTATCATATCTCTTATAACAATAGGATTGTTGTACCTGAAAATGAGATTCCAGGTCTCATTCTGTGGGCTGGTGGATTATGATGTAGATTCCACTTACCGGGTATCTTCAGTGAAAGTTAGAAAATGTATGGAAATAGATTGATCCTGATATTATAATAATGGCATTTAGGAAATGTAGATGACTCAGAGTACTTTGAAATACTCAAGCCCCACCAAGTTTCTCCTGCTGGAATAAGCCAAACTCTCTCTCCAACTCATGAATCATCTAAGATACTGCTTTGCAAGAGCTAGTCAGGTCTTCCTATATCACTGTTCATTTGTTCCAGATTTAAATTAGGGGCCTGAAATCAAAATAGTACAGAGGACTAATTATTAAGTTGTGCCTTGAATGAAAGGCTTACTTACTGCTGAGATGCAAGATTTCATTGTCTTTTAGGGGAAAAAAGAGAAGAACATATGTGGGAATGGATTCTGAGGTTTCTAGAACAGGGAGTGACAATTGTAGAGCACAATAAATTTATTGTTATGAGTTCATATACTAAACATATTAAAAGGCCATCTTGATTTTCTGAGAGTAGTTCTAATGATCAAAGCAGTAAATGAAAAACAAATTCACTGCTGGTTTCAGATAAATGAGCTTAAAATTTAAGAAACTCCTTGATATAAAGTGACTATCAGTCCGTCCCATTTTAAGGCAGCCCTGAATGACAAGTGAGTAAGGGACTTCAGAGAGTATATCTGGGTGTCCTCATTACCAGAAAAGAAAGATTATAATTGCAAATTTATATCTATGGTGATTTTTGGATGGTTAATTGTCTTCATGAATTATCAGATATTTGCTTAAATCAATAATAAGAAATGTAGGTAGGTACATTAAGAATAACCTCACAAAAATGCGTCCAGGCTATGAAAATGCTTGTTTCCATATGAATGCTTAATATCTTTGTTTCATAACTTGAAGAACATCTCAAAAATCAGGCCATCTCAATGCCTGATTAAATGACTCATGCAGTTTTCTGTAGTGACAGGAATAGAGATTATCCATTGGATCAACATTCTGATGATTTTTCTCTCTCATTGGTAATCAGTCTATTACTACTGCTAAGTGTCTAATCTGCTAGCTCTGACAAGTGATAAATTCCCCAAATGACATATTTCAAGGAGACTAGACTGCCATCAAGTGCCAAGTCAAGTGTTTTGGTCCCTTTCTACCAAGGCGGACACAGTAATTTTCCCTTGTTCTTTATTTTTATTAGTTTTCTTCACCAACACAATTCTCCTGGAAATAACAGATACAAACCTTATAAATACTTAACACACTACCCTGATATTCCACACAATACTGTTCCAAAAATGGGCTTTATTCACAGGACTCACTGTATCATGTACCACACTAACCTAGAAGCAACTACCATTGCGGAACGGTAGCCAAGCCTCTTGAAAACTCTATTACGGTGTTAGCACTCAAAAACATCTTGCAAGTTAACAGTGCTGTTCTGAGATATGTTATTTGTTCAAACTAACAGCTGCTATAAAATGATCTTCCTTTCATTGTCAGTGTATATGATTCCCAAACCAAGGAAATGGAAGAGGCATCTCATTTATTGCACCTGATGAGCTACTTGAATTTTCTTGTTGTTTTCTGTCTCACTGGGTTACAGAACCTGCATTGGATCCTGGCAGAAGAACCAAGCGTCACTTGGACACTTTGGAGCATCGGAGGTTTATTTAACACCAGTGGGCCCAGAGGGGAGACTGTTCTCCAAAGGTCTGAGCCCTAAGCATAAGCAGGGAGGGTAATTTATACCCTTCTGCTTCCTCATACTTGGCACTTCTGGCGCAGGGAAACAGGGTAGGTAAGAAGAACCCAGAAGGGCTTTGAGACAAGGACTAGAATTGTCTTGCTGGTTTGGTCGGCCATCTTAAAATATGGTTTTTCCCTCAACTGTTTTGGACTCAGTTTATTTGAAGGTCTTGGCACCCAAAGGGACATGATTATATGAGAGTGTAAAACAATTGTTACATTGGGGCACCTGGGTGGCTCAGTTGGTTAAGCGACTGCCTTCGGCTCAGGTCATGATCCCGGAAACCCGGGATGGAGTCCCACATCAGGCTCCCTGCTCGGGAGGAAGCCTGCTTCTCCCCCTCTCACTCCCCCTGCTTGTGTTCCCTCTCTGGCTGTGTTTCTCTCTGTCAAATAAATAAAATCTTAAAAAAAAAAAATTGTTACATTGAAAGAGTTGTCAATATAGTCACATGGCCATTTTGGAGTCCGTATGATCAGGAAGATAAAGGGGTTAGCTTGAGAAATGGATTCTGATAATCAAGGGGAAATAATGATATCATTTTCAAGATGGAAATGGTGGTATATTTTTGGAATTCAATTATTTCTCAAAGTGTTTCTAATTGCTTCAATTTCAATGTCTCCTGATAGATATTAATGGAGAGAAGTGGCATACAATGCATGCAGACCCACAGAGAGTGGCAAGGGCAAAGATTTGACTCACTCCAAGTGTCGAAGACTCGGCTTAATATGCTGGTTGCTGGCAGAGATAGTATGGTAACGGTCGAAGGAAATGAAGACTGGCCCAGGTACTCAAGATGTTTTTCTTGCTCTTTTGGATATCTATGTACTTTGAATAAACCTTTCTTTATTATTTCCCCTGCACCTCTAGGGTCCTTTCTTTTTAATCTGGTGTGCTGGTGTTGTTTAAATAAGAATTTAGTGAAGAGGTTATAAACTATCAAATGGAACTATGACTGAACCAGAAGAGAAATCACTTAAAGTGAGATACAGTGACTTATAAGACTTACAGGTGCCTGCTTTATTTGTAGATGATGTAACTGCAATACATTATACTTGCTTTTGTTGTTCTTATCAGGAAACTTAAATATGGGGCAATGGGTATATATGAAATTGAATAAATAAAGGAGTTGACTGTAGAGAAATCATGTGTTGGCTCCTTAATTCTGATTTGCTAGCCCTTCCAGAATTTCTTCTCTTACAGAATGAGCAAGTTTATGAACAACATCTCTCATGCCCTTTACAGCTAGTATTTCAAATGTTATTGATCCTTTTCCAATGCTCTTCATATGCCCCTTCAAAATTTATTTCCTGTTGATACAGGTGGAAAAAAAGAAAGGATTTTTTAAGGATTATTTTTGATGGCAAGGATCATATTTAGGACTGATTTCTTGACCTATTGTGGTTGTATCTATAGGCAACTTTCTGATATTCTAATCTCCTGACTATAGCAGAGGTTTTATGCAGTGACTTAGTTACACAGGGTAGCATAGACAATTTTTATTTCTGTAGTTCTAAACTTACAAATTTATTTGGACAATAAAGAGCTGCCTATGTAATTAATTATGGACTTCTTCCATTTCAACTGCTTTCAAAATTCAGCACAATAATTCTTTGTTAAGACTGAAGGAAACCTAATATAACTATCATAGGTATCCAAAGCCAGAAATAAAAAAAATATTTATCATAGCCTAAAGGAAACTCTACTGAAATGAGTAGAGGCATTAGACTAGCTCTAGTAGGAGTGTATTCATGTCCTCTTATGTAAAACATGTGAAGGATTGCAATTGCTCTAAACTTTAGGAATACTTATAAATAAAGCATGCCATGGGACATTATAGGTAATAATAAAACAAATTATGTTAACTTCAGATTCAGAAATTATTCCAAAATTGAAAGCAACAAAGTAAAAATAAATTCTAGATATATATAGTGGCAAATACTGTGGATTTTCCCTAATCATCTGTGCAGGTAGTAATAAAATGACTGGTTTTAGAACTATATTTAACACATACACATATTTGTTATTAGAAAATACAAAGGGCTTTCTATACTGCTAGATTATGTAGCTTTTCAAAAATTACTGTCAGTAATTTTTCTGCTTTAAATGGGCCTCCACTGGTTGCTGAGCAACTTCCTAAAGTGAGTTGCCAGTGGTGTGTCATGTAGATCCTAGTGTGTTACAAAAACGCTGTGTGAAATATCATCCCCACCTTATCCCTCACATGATTTCACATAACCCTATTTTCCTTTCAAACCTCTGCTCATATAGCAACCTCCAAAATTTTTCTTCCTCACTTCTGAGGGCAGTTCTGAGTCAGTGCATAATTTCTGAGCTTCTGAGATATCCCCTTTGCATATCCTTTTTATATTTACTGTTGATGTGTAATAACTTTTGGTTGGTTTGTTGTTACCACTAAACTATCATGTCTATTGAGCATTTTTAAAAAACTCTTTACCTCATTATCTGGTACGGTCTCCAGCACAGAACCCGTATGTGCATCCAGGTTGCTCTAACAAAATTAACACATACTGAGTAGCTTATAACAGACATTTACTTCTCACAGTTCTGGAGGCTTCAAGTCCATGATCAGGATACCTTTGTAATAGGGATGAGGGTCCCCTGTGGGTTACAGACTAGTCAGAGAATTCTCACATGGTGGAAGGGGATTACAAAGCTCTGTAGGACCTCTTATAAACATCTCATGACAAAATCTCCTTCCAAAGCCCTGACTGATACCATCTCAGTGGACATTGGGCTTTCAGAATATGAGTTTTGGGGGAATAAAAAATATTCAGAAAAAAGAAGGCATTTATATTAGATTGATTTAAAACTACGGTTAGTTTATGGCAACAGAGAAGAAGGAGGAGGAGGAGGAGAAGCAGAAGGAGAAAGAGAAGGAGAAGGAGAAAAAAAAGATTGCAACACCTCTTCAAAAATCAGAAGGAAGGAACATTTCTCAAGGAGAATTGTCCAAAAATAGCAGGACCCAGTCAGAGATGGGAAGAGTGACAAGTACTAGCCAGGTTTTAAAGAGAAATGTGCCCCCACAAAATAGAAAAACTGCCAAGTTGCTTTATTGACTGCCATGTTCTTTTTTGGAGTACTGATTAAACAATATAAGTAGATGATACACCTCTGATACTCTCTTTTTATTAACATTAAGAGTTAATTCCAGGGCGCCTGGGTGGCTCAGTTGGTTGACCGACTGCCTTCGGCTCAGGTCATGATCCCAGAGACCCGGGATCGAGTCCCACATCGGGCTGCCTGCTCTGCGGGAAGCCTGCTTCTCCCTCTCTCACTCCCCCTGCTTGTGTTCCCTCTCTGGCTGTGTTTCTCTCTGTCAAATAAATAAAATCTTTAAAAAAAAAAAAAAAAAAGAGTTAATTCCAATTATCACCATATAGGTATGATGAAGCTGTTAATCTACTCTCTGTCCTACCATGATAGGTTTAGAAATAAAAATGACTTTGAGGGGCGCCTGGGTGGCTCAGCCGGTTGGGCGACTGCCTTCGGCTCAGGTCATGATCCTGGAGACCCGGGATCGAGCCCCGCGTCGGGCTCCCTGCTCGGCGGGAGGCCTGCTTCTCCCTCTCTCGCTCCTCCTGCTTGTGTTCCCTCTCTGGCTGTGTTTCTCTCTGTCAAATAAATAAATGAAATCTTTAAAAAAAAAAAAATGACTTTGATATTGCAAATGGACATGACTAATACTTCAAGTAAAGAAAGATTATAGAATTTTTAAAAACAACCAAAAAAGAGACAAAAGCTTACATAGTTGCTATTACCCACAACTTTTGTCTGATCTGACAATTTTAAATTTTGGGAAATTATATATACCAGATAACTTTAAATTGGAAGTATTTAAGTAATCATTTGGGATTATTAAATGTTTCCTTATTTGTTATTATCAAATATGCTGCTTATATATAAGTTAACATTACTAGTAGCCTTTAAAGTAATATTCCTTAAATTAATTTCAACTTGAATCACATATATAAAACAGATCCTCATGTAAACTGAAAATGACAATTTGTGAAGTTATTGTAATATATATATATAATATATATGTATATATATTATATATGACATATTTCATATATATACATATATACATATATTTAACATATATATGACATATATATAACATATATAACAACATATATGACATATATTATATATATAAGACATATATTATATATATATGTCTTAAAGGCTACATTTGTGCACTTAAAAGAAATTAGAATGATATGGAATAAACTCTTGAGATAAAAGATACATATAACTAAAAGACACATATAACTAACAAAAATAATCTAACTAAAGTAATATGTGCTAAGAAAATTATGAGCACAGTTTTTTCGTATCCCAGAATTACTTCAGAGGACTATGAATTCTTTTCACGTTGCAAAATGTAACTTATTACTTATGCATATAAGTTTCATGTTGCAAAATGTAACTTATCAACTCACATAACTTATTCCTTTTTAAAGTGGGTTTTATTTTATTAAGGATTTATTTGTGTATTTGATTTTGGTTTAATGAATTACCCAAAGGGACATTCTTACCTCTCTGGTTATGGAATTACTTTGCCTGGAATAACTCTTTTAACACTTACTATTTATACATAGAACATTGGGTGAAGTGTATAAGCTTTTAGTTTTAGTTATGACTTTGTTTCTAAATAGCTACTTAAACTTAATAGAAACCACTTGGCATCTGAACAATTCACTATCAGCAAACTAAGGCAGATGAACTATAACTTTTTTTCCACTTCTAAAATTTTATGATCATATTAATTATATTACTGGATATTCTTTAAAATTTTATTTCAGTCATAGCAATAGCATGAAAATCCAGATTATAGTATTTTTTTCTCACAAAGATAGGATACATGGATGGAAATAAATGAATGAAATATAATTAGATAATACCAGGATATATGCTATAGTATCTGTCTCTAGATCATTTATTATAATAGAAACTGCCACCTGTATAGATCTTTCCCTCCTTTTAAAAAAAGAACTTGAAATCTTAGAACAAATTGGAATAATTTCATCTTTGATTTCAAAAAACTTGGTTTATTATAGATACCTCTGAGAACCAAATACACCCTAAAAATAAAACTAATTTTATAAATTAACCTATTTATTTTGATGAATAAATAAGTAATTTCCTTTAGCAATCTTGAAAAGTGAGTACCAGATAAAGTTTCAATCCTATCAAGATCTATTTAACCAAAAGTTACTTAAAAGCTTTATTTTCATCTTAGAATACGTAAACCCTACCCATTAGCTCTTGCATTGTAACTGACAGAGACTTAGAGAATTAAAAGAATAAGCATTTGTCATTGCTCATGTGTCTGTAGGTCAACTTGGTGGTTCTACTCAATTTATACAGTCTCAAGATAATCCAGGCTGGGGTCAATAATGTATTGGATGGGTCAACTCCCTATGTCTATGTTAGGATAACTTCATTAATATGTGTAACTGTTGGCTGTTTCTTTGGTTGTATTAGCTGGTATAGGCTGAACTAACAGTATTATTTGATAATCCAGCACACTAGTATTGATTCATTCAAATTTGGCAGCAGGTCTGAGAGAATAAGTAAAAACCCAAAAGACTTTTTGGACTTACGCTGCAAATTGGCACACCAACACTCTTCCATTCTATTTTCCAAAGCAAATTACAAGGCCAACATAAATTTGTGGAAAATAGACTCCACTCCCATAACAGCTGCAGCTACAAAGTCTTTTTGACATTGCAAAAGTCTTGTATATGTAGCACTGATGAATTGAGGCCACTTTTTAGAGCTGTTGATCATAAAAAATAAGGGGAAATACATAGCTTGGAAATAGAACCAAATATATCAAAGATATTAAACTATAATGAAAGATGCAATAAAGTAGTACTGGACAAATTAAAAATATTTAAAATTTTTAAAAAATTAAAAATATAATATTGAAGTTTGAAAAATAATTTTGTACATATGTATTACATATAGTATATATATTTAAACATGTTTATATTTATATCTTTATGTCATAATAACATGAGTAAAGATCATTTAAATTCTAGTTGTGAAATATTTATTTAAAAGGCACAAAAAACTTATTCCATCTTTAAACAACATTGAAAAGAATAAAATCCAGGCCTAACTCAGTCTGAGCCTCAGCAAACCTACTCATCTCAAAATGTGGAGATATTACCAAAGCTTTCAAAGTTTGAAAATAACTTAACAGGCACAAAACAATTAACTAAGTCTTAATTACAAATTAAATCTCCAATTATTTTTGAAAGATGAAGCCACTCTCCCAGGTTGATGATTTTGTTTTGATGTCTTTATATCAAAGACAGTTCTTTATAACAAAGAGAGAACTCTTTATAACAAAGATTTTTATAACACGTAATTCAATAATATTCAAGATTTCTGTTCCATTTTAGAAAATTTACACATTTATTTTTTTTTATTTTTTAAAATTTATTTATTTGACAGAGATATCACAAGTAGGCAGAAAGGCAGGCAGAGGGAGAGGAGGAAGCAGGCTCCCTGGGAGGAGAGAGGCTGATGTGAGCCTCGATCCCAGGATCCTGGGATTTTAACCTGACCTGAAGGCAGAGGCTTAACCCACTGAGCCACCCAGGCACCCTAAAACTTATACATTTCTTAAATTCTTCATGCTACTAGTGATAACAATTGTTTTTACTTACAAAATAATAGCTAAAACATTGACCATTCAAAGAGCATTACATATAACATAATTAAAAAAGAAAGAGCAAGAATTTTGAGTAAAACTTTTGCAATGAGATAAAAATATGAAAGGATGTGACCAACATATTTCCTATTATTCACAGGATATTAATTTAGAATTCAAAATAATTTAGTTGATTTTGAATTGAATTATTAATTTGTGCAAGGTATTTTACTGAAATGATTACATCTAATTATTATAACAACATTTTGAATACCATTTTTAGTAAGATTTTATCTTAGAGCAGTTTTATGTTCAAAGCAAAATGAAGGCACTAAGATTTTTTATTTACCCTCTGCCCCCACATATGCATAAGCTCCCCCATTCAACATTCCCCATTGTAGTGGTTCATTTGTTACAACTATTGAACACATATTGACATATCATTATTTTCCGAAGTCCACAGTTTACATTAGCATTCATCTCGGTGTTATATATACTATGGCTTTATGTATAATGACATCTATCTACCATTATAGTATCATACAGTGTATATTTCAGTACCCTAAAAAATCCTCTGTGCCCCAACTATTCATCTCTCCCTCTCCCAACTCCTGGCAATCACTGGTCTTTTTAGTCTCTCCATAGTTTAGCCTCTTCCAGAATGTCATAAGAGTTGGAATTATGTTATGTAGTCCTTACCGATTGGTTTCTTTAACGGAGTATCATGCATGTAAGTTCCTTCCATGTCTTTTTCATGGCTTGATAGTCCATTTCTTTTTAGTGCTGAATAGTATTTCATTGGATGTGCTAGGTTTATTCATTCGCATATTGGTTTGAACAATTATAAAAAAAGTTGATATAAACATTCATGTATAGGTTTTTTTTTTGGTTTCTTTTTCTCTTTTTTTTTTTCTTTTTTGATACAGGTTTTTTTTTTGTTTTGTTTTGTTTTATGTTTTTTTTTATTTCACAGGTAGGCGGGGGGGGGGCAACAGACTCCCTGCTGATCAGAGAGCTGGATGTGGGACTCGATCCCAGGACCCTGAGATCATGACCTGAGCCAAAGGCAGAGGCTTAACCCTCTGAGCCACCCAGGTGCCCCCTGATACAGGTTTTGATTCATTTAGGTAAATGCCAAGGAATATGATTGCTGAATCATATGATAGAGTATGTTTAATTTTATAAGACACAGCCAGACTGTCTTTTAAGGTGGTTGTGCTAGCATTACTGTGTGAGAGTGCCTATTTCTCCACATAGTCACCAGCATGTGGTTTTATCAGAACTCTGGATTTGACCATTCCATTAGGTGTGTAGTGTTATCTTACTGTTGCTTTAATTTGCATCCCACTGGTGACATTAGATGCAAGACATCTTTTTATATGGTTATTTGCCATTCATATATTTTCTTTAGTTATTACCATTTTGAAAACAAAGAATATGAGAAACAAGGAATTTAGTAGCTGACTACTAACTCAGCTGAAAAGGATTGTGACTTAAATCCTAGATAAATCATCTGATTTCAAAGCTCAGGCTATTTCTGCTATAGTTTAATGTCCTTTGGCCCATCCCAACTGTAATATTCTACTATGTAGAGATAATATATATTTGAAAGTCCTTTTCTCAGTTCTATTAAAGTATATAAATGGGTTACCTTTTAGCAGTTTTTCTAAGAATACTATATAAAAATATACTTTCTTGTTTGATGTTTTTTCATATATGCAAACACTGGTGGTAACACTTTAGCTCCTTCCAGTGTACCATTCATCTAGAAATCCCTTTACCTCCCTAATTACAGAGATAATATCCCTAAACAACAGCAATATTTCAAGATTATAGGAAATATCACACATTTAACCAACATTCAGTTCTTTAATAAATTTAAATGAGGCACTCACTGTTCATGCTTCCTTAATATACAGAGGATGCAGTAAGATCAAATATGGTAGTTAAATTGTGAAAAAAATAGCAATGCTGCAAATAAATGCTAATTGACTTCAAGAAAAGTAAAGACAACTATGAACTGACATATTTCTTTTATTCAGTTAAGTTAGTTAAAATTTTGAATATGAACTAAATCCAAAAGTAAAAATCACAAAGGTAGGATGAATGAATTAGTATTGTTAGTTTGCTTATTTGTTTTTAAAATGCAGTCTAGGTAATAAGAAAAAGAAAAGGGAAAAAAACAAGGCAAGGCAAAAAAAAAAGTCATTAGGACTTCATTACTATGTCTGATTGTGGGTAGAAACTAAGATGTAGGTTGAGGTCACAGTATTCTCTTGTGTTGTGATAAGCTTGGTCAAATTCATTACAGAAAACCAAGCTATATAACTATGTGTATTGAAGTGGAAGATTAAGAATAACCTCTAGATGCACATGGGAATCTTCTATGCTCAAATGAGTAGGTTAATAAAAGATTTTTAAGGATTTTTCTATGTATGGTGGTCAACGTTCATATTCACAGATCCTGCCAAACCTGAGAACGTGAAAAATTAGGGTCAATTAAATTGTTTTCCTTATCTTACATCTCAATCAAGCTTTCTGTTTCGAGAAATCATAAACATTACCCATGTTTTTCTAAGGGGATAAGGAACAAATTATAAAATTGGATAAGTGTAAGGGCTGAAACTATCTCTGCTTGTTCAGCTATTCTTTTTCTTCTTTGAGATTAGTTGCTTTCAAAGAAGTTACATTTTCTCTGTTCCTCTATTCCATAAATTTAAATTATGGTGAACATTCTATCTAAAATAAGACTATGGTTAATCCAACCAACTTATGAGAAGGTGAAATTGCTTAATTTTGAATGTTGTATGAGGAAGCCCTTTACTACCAAACATTTAAGTTATAAACTTGCCATTTTGTTAAAAAGGAAAATGCTATTTTGATCTCTATCTGCCTGAGTCCTATTTCTGCTTCTTGATACTTTAGAACTCAGAGACGATGGATATTATTTATTGGGCTTCTTCCAAATCTACAGATATCAAACATGTAAATTATTCACTGTTTACTCTGGGTTGTTGGAGATGGAAATTTCTACATAGACAGAATATCAGGGAGTCTCTAGGGAGCTATACCTGTGAAAGAAGGAAGGACGCAGGAGTAGACAGATGTTGAACTGTAACTCAGTACATCATAGGTCTCATCAATATCATGGGCAGTTATGCAGTTGGGATAACTCTTAAGAGATTTCCTGAATTATCTCTTTTCACCCCTGCCTCTTTCAGTTATTGGATACAGGCATACCCTAGGGAGAAATCTTAGCCTTCAGAAAAGGAATTAGTGATTATAAACTGAAAAAGGGATCCTGTCGAATCATATGCTTAGCCACAGCATTTGCTTCATATAATCAGTTTACCCCTTCAGGGAACAGTTAGTTTAGGATCCTCTTTGGTGACTTTCCCTGGGGAAACTCACAAGAGGATGGTCAGCAAGATGAATTATAGTCTCTGCACTGCAGTTAGTCTGGAAGTTGTAGCAGACTCATAATTCCCCTTCTCTATTGCCCTTTCTATATCTTTCACACTCAACTAGCAGTTTTAATGAGTTAGAAGGTTTACCTGGTTTGTTTACCCAGACTCTCATTCCTGAGGGTTCTTTGGTCCTGTCACCATGCCCTACCCAGGTGCTACACTTGTCCATTTACATCACAACTGGGCAGAGCATTCCAAAAGATGATCCAAGGAATCATAAAAGTGCCAAACATATTTTTACCTGATCCCATTGTGTTGCCTCAGTCCTTCCTCCTCATGATAATCAAACTCAATTTTCCCCATCAGACTGATGTCTATCTACCCTCCTTGCACACAGGGCTCTTATTACAATTGGTGGTCCTACCTGAACTTTTTTATTCCCCATAACCCAGCCATCCTATCCCTCCCCCCCAACCCCTACCAAAACTTTTAAAAGGGACCTTGAATAGCTGCTCCCCACCATGGTAAACAGGACCTCTATAACTGCAGAGCCCAGAAATGTAGTGATAAACTACATTAGTGATCTTGGGTCACCATAACAAAATACCGCAGTCTGGGTTGTTTAAACAACAAAAGTTTATTTTCTTACAGTTCTAGATGGTGGGAAGTTCAATAATAAAGTTCTGGCACAGCTTCGTTTCTGGTGAGAACTCTTCCTGGTTTGTAGATGCCTGCCTTCTCATTTAGTGCTCACATGGCCTTTCTTCAATGATGCATACAAAGAGAGGGACAGCTAGCTCTCTGGTGTCTTTTCTTTTGAAGAAACTAATTCTATTGCATTGGGGGCTCACTCTGACTTTATTTCATCTTAATTACTTGCTTAGAGGCCCTATCTTCAAATACAAACATACAGAGAACTGGGCTTTGGTACACAGATTTTGAGGGAATAGCAACATTCAGTCCATTATACTCCCAAAGTTGGTCACTGAGAGTGGTGTTAAGCCTGTTCTGAATCCCATGTGAGATAAAGAATCCTGTCTGTTCCAATGTAACAAAACCTCTGTATATCTTCTGATAGTAGTGCTTTCCAAGACTCCATGGGCAAAAAAAGCAATAGAAGATATGCGGATTCTGATCAAGATGAACTGCTTCCTCTTCTGGAGTAGAAGAAGAAAATCAACTTGCCACCAAGTGCTTGGGTGATCTCCTTCAGGCACTGTGCCCAATCAGGGTCTCAGTTGATGGCAAGAAGGACATTAGGCACTGAAAGTAACTACCAGCTTTGATAAGGGGATCCACATGTGGGGTCCATGGAAAACTTCCATCTTGACACCATGGTCACTTTTTTTATTTGTCCTTTGCCAATACTGGAATGGCCACTTAACAAAACTGATCTACATGCTGCCTTCACTGACATCTGGTAAGGCATCTCCTTTCAGCCAAGGCAGGCTAAAGGGGTCTGATCCATTAACCATTAGCAGGCAATACTCCTGGCAGCCGGCAAAAGGGTGGCTCAGTCTGGAAGGTGGGTGTTTCTGGGGACACACCATATCATCCAGTATCATTTATGAGTATTATTTTCATGTAATTTTTTGATTAACCACACCATTCATTCTATTCAAAGTTTTCAAGCTGGGTATAAATTTAAATATTTTCTTTTTTTTTAAAAGATTTTATTTATTTGACAGAGAGAAACACAGCCAGAGAGGGAACACAAGCAGGGGGAATAAGAGAGGGAGAAGCAGGCTTCCCGCTGAGCAGGAAGCCCGATGTGGGACTCGATCCCGGGTCTCCGGGATCATGACCTGAGCTGAAGGCAGTCGCTTAACCAACTGAGCCACCCAGGCGCCCCAAATTTAAATATTTTCTAATTTTGATTAATCATGTTTTCTACTCAAAATGGTAGAATCCTTAAAATTTGAAGGTAGTATATGCACAGTTTAATTTTTGGGGGGAAAAAAGTATTTGTAACTTTTCATGATATATGTATGCCCCTCAAAGCACTAACCAATCCTATGGCACATCTTAATGTTATACATCTTAATTGTATGGTGTACTCTACTTTATATAATTAATACTTTATAGAGACAGTCGTTTAGTGGAATCAGTATGTGAATGAATATGTAAATGAAAATGATGTCTAATTGTATTCAAACATCATTCAAATGATAAATG
This sequence comes from Spilogale gracilis, assembly GCA_004023965.1. NCBI lineage: Eukaryota > Metazoa > Chordata > Mammalia > Carnivora > Mephitidae > Spilogale > Spilogale gracilis. Next base: position 23,711 of record PITA01016419.1, read on the forward strand.
CATACATTCTTATTTACTTAAATAGATATTTAAATTCACATGCAATACTAAGTCCAATAATTGATTCCTGACCATTTTTGTTGTTCAAACCTAATGCTAAACTCATTTCAATTGAAGGGCAATATGCAAACATTTTATTATTTGGGTTTTTTTCCTTCTGTTCCTTTTTTTTTTTTTAAGATTTTATTTATTTGACATAGAGAAACACAGTGAGAGAGGGAACACAAGCAGGGGGAGTGAGAGAGGGAGAAGCAGGCTTCCTGCCAAGCAGGCAGCTAGATGCAGGGCTCAATCCTGGGACTCCGGGATCATAACCTGAGCTGAAGGCAGAGGCTTAACCACTGAGCCACCCAGGCACCAGGCACCGCTCCTTCTGTTCTTTTCATTCTCCCTTCCTTCCTTTCTTTTCCCCTTCTTTCCTTCCTTCCTTATTCCCACCCTTTCTTTATTCCGTTTGTTTTAAGTTTTAAGTGTTCTATAACATTTTACAATTATCTGTTCCTGTCTTAAATTCTTTTAGACTTTTCCCATAATAGCTACCTTAAATGTGCTATGATCTACTTGTTAAAAGCTTGATGTGGTCTTTAACCAATTATGTATTAAATCTAGAGGAATAAAGTGTCAGTCCCTACTACTCAGAGAGAAAAAGCATATAAGAATTGTCTTTGAAAGGGAAAACAACAACAACAACAAAGAATTGCCTTTGTATAGAAAATTAATTAAAATATGTTATTATGATAAACAATAATTGCAGAGATTTTAGTCTTTGGACACCTGGAAAGAAGCCTGGAGCCTGGACTGTAATTGAGAACAGGCTGTGAAAACCAGTCAGTTCCATTTAATTAAAAAGGTGGGAGGATTTGTGTTTTTCAATTGGTTGACTGATTAGTCATTTGGTTGTTTATCTGGTTGTTTTCTGACTAAAATGCAAGAAGAAGAAGACAGAGGATACACATGAGATTGAGAAAGCAAAGAACAACAACATATAGCAAAATGGTAGGAGAGAAAAAGTTGATTTGAGCAAACACTGAACAAATTTTTAAGAACAGATATGTGTAATACTCAACTTCATATGTGGTTGGCAAGCTATAGATCTCATCAATGCATCTACTAAAGCCATCCACAGAGTTTTGTGCCTTTTACAAACATTTATTTCAGCAAAAGCATATACATCTGTTATTTAAAAATTTATGCTATTTTATGACTCTTTCCTTTAAAAAGTTAAAAGTGCTCTTCTCCCTCTGGGTAATGGAGAATATAAAAGTAATAATGCATGTGGAATAATTAGAATAGTCCTAAATTAAATTAATTCAGCAGAGGCAAGAGGTTCCTCTTTTAGGTGGGACTCTGATAATGTTACCCCTTGGGAATTTTTAGAACTGTCCTGGAAGACATGTGGCTTTCAGTAATGCATGAATGGAAATTAAGTCAACTTTACATATATCTTAAAAAGCAGGGTCACTTTCACTTATATATGAGTTATACTGTTAAGATTCTTCCTATTTGGGGCACCTGGGTGGCTCAGTTGGTTAAGCGACTGCCTTCAACTCAGGTCATGATCCAGGAGACCCTGGATTGAGCTCTGCATCAGGCTCCCGGCTTGGCAGGAGGCCTGCTTCTCCCTCTGTCACTCCCCTTGCTTGTGTTCCCTCTCTGACTGTGTTTTTCTCTGTCAAATAAATGAATGAAATCTTTTTAAAAAATTCTTCCTATTCATTATTAATTTATGTGACTAATAATTGTTGAGTCCAGGAAATATAAAAGCCACTGCGCATGCAATGGTGAAGACAGACCAACAGTCTTTGTCATTGGGAAGCTTATAATTGATTTCAGGCAATCATCATATAAATAATAAAAAATCAAATTTTGCTTTGTTATATATGTTGCAAAAACGATATGGCTGGGTGGCTAAATAGGTTAAGTGTCTGCCTTCAGCTCAGATCATGATGCTGGAGTCCTGGGTCAAACTCCAAATCGGGCGCCCTGCTCACTGGGAAGCCTGGTTCTCCCTTTCCCTCTGCTGCTTCCCCTGACTGTGCTTTCTTTCTCTCTCTGTCAAATAAATAAATAAAATCTTAAAAAAAAAAAAAGGAAATAAAGTGATGTGATTGGTAAGTCAGAGTGATTTCATTTATAAGGGACAAGGAAATGTACTTTGAGAAGAAACTGGAGAGGTAGAGTGATAACATAAAGAACAGTCAACGTTAAATTATTTGAGGGGCTCCTAGGTGGCTCAGTTGATTAAGGCTCAGACTCTTGGTTTTGGTTCAGGTCATAATCTCAGGGACTTGGGATCCAGCCCTGCATCAGGCTCCCTGTTCAGAGAGGAATCAGCTTCCCCTCTCTTTCTCCCTCTGCCCCTCTCCCCACCCCTGCTCTCTCTCTAAAATAAATGAATAAATATTTAAAGAAATTTAAATTATTTGATTTGTAAAATTGTTATTGAAAATTTAAAAAGTAGGTTTGGGAAAAGCAAAACATCAGATTTATTAAAAAATTAAAACATATATTGATAATATTTCTTTTTCCTAGAGAATAAAATAAAATCTTTTGGACTGAGAATAGGGAAAAGTGAGGAAAAACTACTAGTTAGCTGTAGGAGGAGCAAACAGATGCGATGCCCAAAGCCTTTTTAATGAAAACAAAATAAAAACATTTTTCAATAATTTCTGCTTATTCAGGCTATCACCACTGGGTAATCACTGTTATAAATTTATCATACATTATGAGATTATTTGATTTCAAAAGTTTGCTGTAGTCAGGGTATGTGTTAATTTAATATTTCTAAACCTGTCCTGCGATAAAGTAACTTAAATTGTTAATAAATAAATAAATAAATAAATAAATAAATAAATGCACATAACATTCTTTTAAATGCAGATGCCATCTCATGAAAAAGTCAGTGAAAATCTCATGGTTGAAAAATTGAAGAATTTCATTTCTTTCATAGGGGATTGACAACAACAGAAATGGCCCTCCCACCACAAATATAATATTCAGAAAACTGGATTAACATCGGAAACTACTGTCTTCAGAATGAACAGATGTGTAGCAGGAGCTGCTGATCCTTGAGAAGGGAAACTGCCCAGGGACAGTTTGGAGGCAATAGCCAGCGGACTTGAAACCCCACCAGCCCTGCAGTCTCTCTGAGTTGCAAAGACAAAGATCCTATTTTGATAAAGACTAGAAGCTTGAATATTCTGGGCACAGTCCCAGAAAGGAGACAGCTAACCACAGAATGAGTTCCAGAGATCTGAGGAGGAGGCTGTTTGCATCTTAAGTATTATCCTGTGCATAGAACTAGGACTTGAAATTCCCCAAGATCAAGAAAAGAAACAGCCATGAATAGTAGGTCAAACTTTTCTCAGAGTGTGAGGAGCTAGGAAGAGTTTCTATTCCCAGCAGCATGAAACAGGAAACCTCATAAAGATAGGGCATTAGGTGGTCACACACAAATGGCCATGTCCTAGTACAAGGACTGGGTTCGGCGTAGGTGAAAAGTACTCCAGACATATCTAAACATCCTGAAAAGTAAGTCTCTAAAAGATAAAACTGATCTTCACTAATTTATGTATGTGCAAGAACAAAGTCCATACTTTGTGTGTACAACACTCAAAACATAAAGTCTATGATGTATAACATTCAACAAAAGTAATCAGCAAGCAAAGATACAGGAAAAGTAAGATATAAAGAGATAAAAAATTTTAAAATTAATAGCAATTACAAAGATGAAATAGGTAGGAGAAGACATTAAAATGTCTATTATAAATATTATTACAATCCTCAGGGATATAAAGGAAAGCTTGAACATAATGCGGTGGGAAATAAAAGATAAGAAAAGACATGGATGGAACTTCTATATATATATATAATATTTTATTTATTTATTTGACAGAGAGAGAGAGAGAGAGAGAGAGAAGGGCAATAGAAGCAGGAGGAGTGGGAGAGGGAGAAGCAGGCTTCCCTTTGAGCAGGGAGCCCGATGCGGGGCTCCATCCCAAGACCCTGGGCTGAAGGCAGACACTTGACTACTGAGTCACCCAGGTACCCTTAAAATAACTTATTTACAAAATGAACATTGGGCACCTGGGGTGGCTCAGTCAGTTAAGCTTCTGACTCTTGATTTCCACTCAGGCTTTGATCTTAGGGTTGTGAAATAGAGCCCTCTTTTAATTCATTGATTTTGATTTATCAACCTCTTTGTTTATATTTTATAGAAATGAAGAAACAACGATTTCACTGACTGCCTAAATGAATCATTTTAAGTTATCTAATAAGTTTGTTATAACTATGTCATATATATTTGAATATAATGTAAAATAGTTATAAAATGAATTACAAGCATTCACCATTGAAATATTTACTATCTGAATTGAAAACCTAAAATAGCCAGTATATTTTAATAAAATGCAGGCATAAGTTGGTTGCTAGAAAATTATGTTAGAAGACAGAAATACTTTGTGCCCACCTCTAGGCTCAGTGCTGTAATAAATTATCTCATTATAGTCTCATGATAAACTCTTGAACGATATATATCAAGGCTCATTTTACGAGTATACTGATGCTGAGAGGATTTAGGTAGCCTACACAAAATCACACTCATTTTTCTCAAAGTAATTCTTGTATATTGCAACCCTACCATGTAATCTTCAGTCAGGGTAAAGAAAGAAAACTCACGTAATGTCAGTCTCTATGACACTTTTTGTAGGTCTATTTGACAAGACAAGGTGCTAAGGCAAGGGCAGCTTGTGGTGGGAGCGACTTTAAACTTTAAAACTTAGTAGCAGACTGGAAATGTCTGTGATAGAAATTCCTTCAAAAGTTTGATCTTCCGGGGCGCCTGGGTGGCTCAGTTGGTTAAGCGACTGCCTTCGGCTCAGGTCATGATCCCGGAGACCCAGGATCGAGTCCCACATCTGGCTCCC
>PITA01016419.1:28735-46810 GCA_004023965.1 Spilogale gracilis
AAAAAAAAAAAAAAAAAAAAAAAACAAATGGCTCCCATCTTGGTTAAGAAAAGAAAAAAAAAAAAAAACCAAATTCCCCAGGATGATTTAGTACTCCACTCTGGCGCTTCCCTATAGATTATACCTCCACAGGAAGAGGCCGATTGGCCCTGAGAGACCATGAAAACATCCCCCATCATCCTTACCCATAAAAACTCACTCCTAACCCTGCTGGCACTCAGTCTTGGGGAATGATCCCACTGAGCCCACTGGCATAATAGAGCTATGTTCTCCCTGATTTCCGTGTGCCGCTTGAGTTTCCTCGGTTGCCTCAGATTTTTCTGCAACATTTGGCTCCCTGACCAGGAAGCCCAACCATGCTGGCCCATTGTGCCACCGGTGTGGGAAAGGAGACGGGCTGTGGAGTGTGACAGAGTACCTACCCTAGGGTTTAGGCCTGCCCTGCTGATTTCAAGGGACCGGAGCTAGGCTCTCCCAGACAGCCTTGGCTTGCCTCCACCCTGCTGTACCAGCAGTAGGAAACCAGGGACACCTGGCTGGATCCACCCATCGTACCAGGTAAGCGCCGGGGCCACTGCCCGAGTCAGACCCATCCCACTGGACAGAAGGGGAGCCTGATCACATCCCATTAGCCAGAGATACCCAGAAGGGGGTGTCCTACCTGTCTGAATCTGAAAAGTGCCTGAGTGTGTGAGTGTGTCTGTACAGCTCCACCACTGTGACTATGGAGTCTGAGTGGGCTGCACTCTGAGTCTCGCAGAGCATCATAAGGCATAAGGGTCATCTACTCCACAGAGTGGCCTGGTCTGGGGCTTATACAGACAGACGTTAGCTAAGACGCTCCTAAGTTTCCACGAGGACAGCATCTGAAAGAACCCCACCCTTTGTCTGTAACACCGTTCACAATAGGAGGGAAACTCAGTAAACCCACTGTCCTAGATTGTATGCTTAAAACTTCAAGAAAGGCTTTAGTACTGACTATGGAGTACAAATGACCCCAGGAAAACTGAGGAACCTATGTGAACTGGAATGGCCTACTTTTGATGTTGGCTGACCCTCAGAAGGAACCCTAGACCTCCCCACTGTCCAGTGAGTTTCTCGTGTAGTCACGGAAAACCCAGAACATCCGGAGAACCCCCGCCCCCTCCCGGGTATGGTTCTGTGTCAATGGCAAGGGACAATGCAGGATCCTTGCTGCTCAACCAACCAGGGGCATTCGAAATAAGACCATACACCAGGGGCACCTGGACAATAACATGGCCACTTGGATATGTTTTGTTCCTTTGGAGACATACCCACCAAGATATGCCTTGTTTCTTTAAAAACACAGACCACCCTAAGGTCGGGGCTCTTGCAGAGACCAGACTCTCTAGTGAGTGGTTGCTAGCCAGCTATAATAAACCTCTCATTGTTTAATCCTTAACGGTATAGGCAGTGATTCACTGAGGGTACCCTATAACATTTGGGGCTGGTCCAGGATGCAGCTCTCAGTTCTCACCACTGGTTCTGACCCACCTTGGGAGTTCGAGAGCCGGCAAGCATATGGGGGCCAACACCCCCAGGTGTCCGGTGAAGTTCCCTCACTTTGGTGGGGGGAATCCTTGGTAAGGCCCATGCCCGCAGCTTTGCGTGGACTCACAATGCCATAGACAGATCCTGAGAGCACCTGGTTCACCTCCAGAGGTAAGTCTGGTAGTGTGCACAGATCTGTATGAACCAATAGGATGCTGGACGCAGCATTAACTCCTAGGCCTAGGGATCCCAGTGAGATGTCACTGGGCCCAGCGGTCTATGTTCTGTCACTGGGCCCACTGGGCCCACCGCTCTGTTCTATTTTTTCTCTGTCTCTGTTGTCTTATTTTCTACTTTGTGTTGTCTGTACTTAGAATAATGGGACAGCAATGTTCCAATCTTTCTACCTTTACCCCCCACCCCTTGAACTAGTCCTCTGCTATTTTACATATTTTCAGGATGAACCCGTCAGGAAGCGCGGGGACTACAGACCCAGGGCCTAAAGCTGATCTGCAGGAAGACAGTGCTCCTGCTTCTTTTAAGTGGTATGTGCAGGGAGATACTTAACTTAGCAGCTCTGACAGTCCACAGGAAACTTGACCCAGACAGAAACAGGGTGTAAAATAACAAGCGCTCTCATACTTACATTTAAGATAAAGAGTGGAGTCACCTGGGTGGCTCACTCAGTTAAATGCCTGAATTCCATTCAGGTTATGATCCCAAGTGCCTTTAGGATGGGGACTCTAAGGAATATTACCACGCAGCTGCCAAAACTCCTTTTGTTTCAGGGAAGTTCCTGTCTTCTCTGGCCCAATGTGGACTGCCTACCCACCCTTGTTGGCAGGAAAACATGGAGTCTGCCCCTTTGTTGGACTTATGCACTCCTGAACCCCTGAATCTGGAACCCTTTCTCTGCCCTCTGGCAGCACTTGTCCCTGTATCTTCTGCCTCCCTATCCCCTTTCTCCTGTTTCTGCACCGTCTTGGGTGCAGCCTGCATTACTGGCTTTTAGTCCATCCTCCATGCCTCCTCCCTTCTTTGCCAAGGAGCAAGAAGAGTACCCCATGGACATAATACCATCCACTCCAGATTTCCCCACCAGTGTCTCAGGTGAAAATTAACATTGGGGAGCATCCAAGTGGAACACAATTCAGTATGTAAACTAAGTCATATTTCTTGGTTTAATTAAGATAGCTTCCAAAGTCCTTAGTAAGCTAAAAGAGTTTTTAAAGCTTTATTTGGATGATAAATGGAATTAAATGCATTGGACATCTAGGTCTTTCCCAAACAAGATAAAGTGCTAAATCATTAATTACTGGATGTAGGTTTGTTCTTTTGACTTATCTTAATTGCAAAGAAACTAAGGATATTTGAATTTGTTGGTAAGCCTGTTTTGTGCTTAACTGATTCATAAATTTACCATCTAAAGAATTCTGGTTTAATAGTTTACAATCGGTTACTCCTTAGTCTTCACTGGAGATTAAGGTTTCTAAAGAGTGAAAAATTTTGCTAACTGTAACTAAGACTGATGGAAATAAGGGAAACAATGCTGTATGTGTAAAAGTTGGAGATTAATAAGAAAACTAAGGACCGGGAATGCATTTTTGTTAAAGGTAAAAAAAAAAAAAAAAAAAAAAAAAAGGTAATTTCATCCTAAATGAGATGGTTGTTTGAAAAGAAATGACATGGGACAATATATGAATGTAAAGGAATGTTGTAGAGGTTTATGGAGGGAAAAGTTTGAAACAAAATTTTAGATGTGGTCAGCATGAACCAACATTGAAATGAATGAATTTTAAACTATAAGATTGAAAGTCTGCTTTCTCTATGTTCAAAATACAAGGTTTTATCCCATTGTTGGTCTGTTCTTGATAAGAAAATGTAAATAGTTGCTTTATTTTTGCCTGCCCAGAGAGATCAGTTTCTGTGATTTGCCTTTATCAGCTCTTTAACATCTCTAATCCTCTTTAGGCTTGTGCTTTAAAACTCTAAGATTTCACCAAACTTCCCAAGATTTAAATTGTAGATGAAGTCTTAACTTATTAGGCCTTTTATTTGGTTTGCTAAGTCACTCAAGAAGTGCTGTTAAACAAATGATAAGCCTTGGGTTACATTTGTATGGGTGCTAAAATTATTCTGAAGGTAATGTGCCTTTCCTAAAGTTTTAAGGTACTAGTAGAAGATCATCACTCAGTGTTATGACTATTGAAATGTTGTATGTCACAGAATAACTAAGCTTCCTTATCAATCGTATGGTGGTAAACTGTTAAATTAAATCATTGGCAGTGTCTGATTCTGACTTTTCATTATTTACAATTGTTATTCTCTTGCAAAACGAGTTTCATCTTGAAGGAAGTTCATATAAAGGACTTCTAGGACAAAAACAGTTATTCAGTATCTTTAAGATGAATACTAAAATGAGTAATAATTGTCAGAACTAACTAAAAGTTTGCATCAAACTAGACAAGGATTAGTAACATGGGACCAAATGAACCTAAAAGGACATTTATACTATTATGACTGCTGGTCTCTAATGTTTACTCTTCCAGATTAAGGGAAACTCTCTCTTAAGATATCTACAGTTTAACAAAACCATGATAAAGTATTCATTTGTAAACAAATTGAAACATTTAACTTTTCTCTCTACCTGAACCCTCTGAAATTCAAAAGATCTAAGTATTCTTTCTTCCATGGAAATCATAGCTATTTGCCTAAGTTCAATAAGAACTTGTCCTTCTTGTAACAGAACACCATTGAAAACATTGGTTAAGGGGTGCCTGGGTGGCTCAGTTGGTTAAGCGACTGCCTTCAGCTCAGGTCATGATCCCGGAGACCCGGGATCGAGCCCCACATCGGGCTCCCTGCTCGGCAGGAAGCCTGCTTCTCCCTCTCTCACTCCCCCTGTTTGTGTTCCCTCTCTCACTGTGTTTCTCTCTGTCAAATAAATAAAATCTTTAAAAAAACCCAAAAAACAAAAAACACTGGTTAAGGATATGAGCTTCAAGGGGTGCCTGGGTGGCTCAGTTGGTTAAGCCACTGCTTTCAGTTCAGGTTATGATCCTGGAGTCCCAAGATCAAGTCCCACATTGGGTTCCCAGCTCCACAGGGAGTCTGCTTCTCCCTCTGACCTCCCTTCTCATGTTCTCTCTTTCAAATAAATAAAATCTTAAAAAAAAAAAGAAAGAAAGAAAGAAAGAAAACATTGGCTATTTTACCAAGGCCTTGGCTGGAATATCATGTTTGAGAGAGACATGCATAGACTCAGATACTATGAAAGACCTTTAAGAAACTAAGGCTAACTTTATGAAATGGGGAGCCATAAAGCCCCTTGGAAATGTCAGCCTGATACCTTGCTTACAGTTTCTTTTTTTTTTTTTTTTTGTATTTTTATTTTTTTACTTTTTCAATTACATTATTTTATTTTTTCAGTTTTCCAAGATTAATTGTTTATGACCCACACCCAGTGCTCCATGTAACATGTGCCCTCAATATCCACCACTAGGCTCACCCATCCTCTGGCCCCTCTCCCCTCCAAAACCCTCAGTTTGTTTCCCAAAGTCCACAGTCTCTCATGCTTTGTGTCCCCCTCTGACTCACCCCAATTCACATTTCCTTTCCTTCTCCTAATGACCTCCATGTTACTCCTTATGCTCCCAAGTAAATGGAACTGTGATAATTGATTTTCTTTGCTTGGCTTATTTCACTCAGCATAATCTCCTCTAGTTCTGTCCATGTTGCTACAAAAGTTGGGTATTCATCCTTTCTGATGGAGGTGTAATATTGCATTGTATATATGGACCATATCTTCTTTATCCATTGGTCTATTGAAGGGAACTTTGGCCTACAATTTCTTGCAGCCTCACCGGGTGAGGTGGCAGGTGAAGGAACCTCAAGATATACTGGGGGCCTCATGAAGAGAAAGGCACCCAAATCCTACAGGCTGCAGGCATATCTGATGGCAAATACTTGCCTTGGCTTCTGGCCTGGAGAGGCTACTAAAAGTTCAACTTAGAGATTCCTTATAAAAAATTCCAGCAAAGCAAATCTAAAAGATCTGTATGATCAATCACCATTCTTGCTGAGTGTATGTAAATGATTAGGCCAAGTTTGTTTAAAACTGGATTTGTTTTTCAAATAAATTAGTCCTGATTTGGCTACCCTTGGGAATGAGGGCCAGTTTAGAGAGAAATTGTTTAAATAACACACCTTTATGGATGTTAAATTCTAAATCTGGTTGTATTTAAATGTCTGTTGTTTACCTGAGTTAGACTTGAGGTAAACTTCAGAGAAAATTACCACAATAACTTATATAGAGATAATCTTCTTGTTTGTTACTCTGTGGGGATGGTAACAGGACTCCATGGTACGTGATTAAACAGCTAGAAAATGGGATTGATTCCCCCAAAATTGTGCAACTTAACTAGCACCTTGACCAATTGTGTGTGGCTAGAGTAATAAAATTCCCTAAAAGCCAGAAACATACCCCACTCCATAGGATTAACTATGGATTTGTGGAGATAATAGATGGCCCCACTTTCTTTATCATTGGATTAGATATCCAGTCATGCAGGATTCCCCCTTATCTCTTGACAAGTTTTCTCCCACTTACCAGTGATCCTTTGTAATTAGGATATTGGTGAAGCTGGATCACTCAAAAGGGCTTCTTAATAGTTTCATCCCTTAGTCATATTTATCCTAGAAGCCACCTCTATTTAGGTACAATTGCAAACACAGGCTTTAGCTAAGCATAGAACAGCCCTCCTGGTAAAAGAAGCCTTAAAGCTCTCACCATGGGAGCATTGTTCCTGACTGTAATACTTCGCATCAGGTCCAGAGTATCTTAGAAACTGAGGCCACCGACCCGGGCTGCCAGAACTTCACAGTTCCTCTACCCTACTGGACGACCTCCCTGCCCCCAACCCTGGTATCTTCCTCTCCTGCAAAAACAACCTCTCTTCAGGTGTTGCAATAAAAGTAATGCCCTTACCAGTTGTGTACTTGTGTTTTTGTCCTCCTCTGCCTCACTATACTCACACTTCCAGTTCCAGTCCTGAGTCTCTCTTCACCACCAGAGGCTACTGGCAATAGTCTTACTGTTCCTCCTGGGGGCCTGAATCTTTGCCAGCCTCGGGACTTCCCCTAACTTTTACTTCAAGCTTTCACAGAAACCCAGCGATGACATAGAATGTATCACAGATTCATTAACATCCCTCCAGACACAACTCTCCAGTCTGGCAGCAGTAGCCTTCCAGAATCGGCGAGCCCTAAATCTCCTCACTGCTGAAAAGGGAGGAACCTGTCTCTTCCTACAGGAAGAATGCTTCTACTACATAATCAGTCTTGGATCGTCACTTCCAAGGTTCACGAGCTCCGGGAATGCATTTAGCATTGTTGAGAAGAACTCACACTTTGAGGTTTCAACCCACAGTCATGGACAACTTGGCTTTTACCCCTAGTGGGCCCTTTACTGTCGCTACTCCTTCTAATTACCCTTAGTCCCTGCATCCTTAACAGTCTCGCCCATTACGTTTGAGATACTGTCTCTCAACACACAACTGCCCGAATACCTATTTATCAATATATAGATATATAAACACACATTGTTTTTATAGTATGAATATATATGTAATGTACATATGTTTTCCCTATGTACACATATTTATGATATTTTAATTTATAAGCTAGGCACAGCAAGAGATTAATAATGATTAACAATAACAACATACTGTGATAAAAGTCATGTAAATGTGGTCTCCCTCAAATATCTTATTGTACATAATTCACCCTTCTTGTGATGAAGCGAGATGCTAATTCTTTGATTTCATGACAATGTGAAGACTGTAGCTGGTTGTTCTACCTGAGTAAATAAAACACTGGACTCTGGAATCCGAGAAACCATGTTTTGAGTCCTGTTTGTCTAGGATAAAATATTTGACCTCTAGCAAGTTAGTTTCTCTTTTAAAGCATGCTTACTCATATTTAAAGGTAACAGATATTATGTCTGATTTATTGGTTTCTCTAAACGTTAAAGAAAATATAAAAATCTTGGCTCCTGACAAGGATTCGAAAAGTAAATTTATATTCTCTTCTTTCCCTTTTTCACTAGTTTTATACTACTAATTTTTTTACAAGTTTCCCTAAATAATATACATGCCTCTCAAAGTCAGAAAACTTAAAAACAAACAAACAAAAGTCTTTAATTTTTTTTAATAATAATTTACATGGAAATGAATGAGTGACTAATTTAAAACTCTGGATCAGTGTAAATGATATAGTTCTTTCTCTTGATATAGTTCTTTCTCTTGATACCCATTTCTGTTGTATGGAAGATGTTTATGTGCATCTTTTGCTAAGAGATCCATCTAAAGATGGAAAAATACCTTCAAATAAATTTATTGACCTTAAGTGAAACATGGTTGCTGACTTACACATAATTTTGGTTTTGTCACAAAATTTATACATACTGTGTTGAATATTATCAAACTGTAAAAATATCAGCAGACTTTGACTAGCAAGTTATTTATTGTATTTACTTAAATTATCATTTAATTACCACACAAATTCTTAAGCATAGATGATAGTTAACTGTATCCTGAAACATTTAAATTATCACTGGTAAAATGGTTTCTTCCTGGTAAGATGGTTTCTTTGTTAATAATGATGGGGTTTGGGAATGTAGGTGAGGTTCCCTGGGGTGGGGTCTGGAGCTGATGACCAAGAAGGAATTCTTGAGACACCTTTGGTGTAAATAGGTGGTTTACTAAAGCGGTGGGGACAGGACCTGTGGACAGAAACAGCTGCTGCACTGGGGTTGTGAGGGGCAACTGAATATATACTCTGGGGTTGGGGGAGGTAAGGAAAAGGGATCTTTTCAAAAGGATTTTTTTTTTTTTTAAGATTTTATTTATTTGACAGAGAGAAACACAGCGAGAGAGGGAACACAAGCAGGGGGAGTGAGAGAGGGAGAAGCAGGCTTCCCGCCGAGCAGGGAGCCCAATGTGGGACTCGATCCCGGGTCTCCAGGATCATGACCTGAGCCGAAGGCAGTCGCTTAAGCAATTGAGCCACTCAGGCGCCCCTAACTATTTTTTTTTTCCTTTCCTTAGATTCAGGGCACCCAGGATTGCACAAGGAATGTCACATATACCCCATCTGGGGGAGGGGAGAAGGGGAGGGTCAGCTTCTGCTTTGTCCCCAGCTTGCCTTCTGTTCCCTCATCAATATTATGCCTAGAACAGGGTTCAAGTTCATATGGGCAAATGCTATTCTTGAGTAGCCAGTCATAATCTGTGATTCCTCACTCGGAGGGTTTGGCCCCTCACAGTTAAGTGTTTAGTTCATGCCTGGGCCAAAAAACCAAACCAAAACCAAACCAAAACCTAATAACCAGGTTTGCCTAATGATAATAATAGCTACTTGGGATAACTGAAATGAATTAAATAAAATATGACATGGGATAATAATTAATATTGCATACCTTTCAATGTAACATTTGAAGACATTATTTACAGACCCTGTATCATTATTTGAAGAAAAATATCTCATGGTTTATTTTTTAAAAGGATAACCCAAGATTGAATTTCACAGAAGAGGTATAAGGTTTATTGACCATCTTCCTTTAATTCCCCAAGTCCAATTCATTCCAAATAATAGGTTCTACTGTTGGAAACTCATTTTCTTATTTCATACATGTGAAATGTAATAACACCTGAAAACCAGTTCTGGCATACATAAATCAATATTTTCAACTATAAATGTCATTTTCCTCACAGGTTTTGCTACTTTTGATTTAAGAATCATCATGGTTCAAAGTACAGGTTTATTCCTTAGAGAAGCAGGTTATTAGCTGCAAAATAATCACCCAGATATGAATCATTGGACAATTGCCCTTTCAAGTTAGCTGTATGTTAAATAGAGATCTATGCAATACCCCATAAAGAAGTACATATTTACTAGGCACATAGCTAAAATCATTAAAGAGATCTAGCAATGAATTTAAGACATCAAATGAGCAAAATACTTTACAAGGAGCTTGAATGTTAATGTTATGATAATGTTATGCAATGTCAAGAACAGTTAATTTTGCCTTTCCAAGGATAGGAAGCATGATCTACAACTTTCCTTTAAGGCTCATTGTGAGACTTGCAATGGCTTTAATTCCCCTCTATCTCTTTATGAGAAGACATTACACAAAAATAAAAGTAGCAACAATTCAAAAATAAAATTATTTATTTCATCATGTTAGTAAACTTATAATCTTGGTCATGGATGCTTGTGGAAATGTTAAAACATTTAATGGCCCATATGAAGACTACTTGATAATAAAGCAAATTGATTGTTGTTCTGAGGAGGAACATCTCTGCTTCAATTTCCTATGCATCTAATCACATTACTATATGTTTACATGAGTCCTGACAGGCATTTGCTCATAGTCCCCAGTAGTTCCAAACTTTGTCCTTTGTAAGAAATAGGATGTTGAATAGGAAAGCAGTAAACTCCAGTGTTTTTCTTACCTGCGCAATTCATTAGTGAAAAACAGCACAATTCATTAGTGAAAAACCACCCCCGTTTTGCCCAGTACTGAGGGACTTCTTGGAGCAGAGGATTTTCAGTACTACAATAGGAAAAGTCTCAAAGGAACTAAGATGAGTTAGTTAACCCAATTTAGCTGATCTTGCTTACTTGTATTCACTTGGACCAGATGGATAGTGTAAGCCTGAGTTCACCTTTCTGTTCTATTTACAAATTGCAAACTTGATAGTTCTCAGTGATGTTATCTATTTCTCCAGGGACCAGAGACTTCAGCAGTTGAGCACTTACTGTTTTGGGTTGCAAGGCTCCCACCTTACCCTATCAGATTCCTCCACTCCACCTCCCACTTGGAGGATACCTTCCTTAATGCCTATAAAATTAAAGGCTTTGTGTTTTTAAGTGAGTTTCTCCTTGAATGAAAGAAATGCCTCTAAAGCAAGAATGTGGGACAGTACTCCAAATGTAAGTAAAGGCTACACATTCCAGCAACAATTGGAGCACTGCTGGGCTTGAAAACCTGTTTTTTTTGCACATGAATATCTTCAGAGATTAAAATAATAAATAACCTGTAGGACATCTTCCTGCTACAATATATTCCTGTCTCACAACTATTTGCACTGACTTAACATAAGTATAAAGATAACCCTCAGAACACAGGCTCTGGAGCTAAACTGGGTGAAATAAATTTCAGCCAAGTCCTTACCTGCTATATGACTTTGAACTAGCTTACAACTTCTCTGTGCCCTAGTTTTCTCAACTGTAGAAAAAAAACAATGATAGTAAAAAAAAATACATGCTTCATAAGTTTGGATAATAGTTAAGTAATATTTGCAGAGTGCTTAGTTAAGTGACCAATGCATAAAGCTATATATGTGCAATTATTACTAAGGTCGCTTTTTACCATGGTTGATTTATCTGTTGGGGTCAAATAGAGAAGTACTGAAGAACAAAGGCCTTGGTGTCCAATTAACCAGGTTAGACTCATGACTGAATCACTTAATAACTTGGAAAAGTAGTGTCTCAGTTTCCTCATTTATAAATTGGTACTACTAATAAAGCACAGCACAGAGGATTGGTAGAGAATAACCGTGTATTAGATATTATTGCTAGTATTATTTTGTGATCTGGAGGGGAATGAAAGTTCATACCAGTCTTCCTAACTCAAACATCTGCCTAATCCCTTGGGAGTGGGATGGGGATGCTATGACCCCTTCATTCTCCAAATCTATTTGTAATTATTTACTTCTAGAAAAGAAGGGCCTCAGGTAGAAGTTTCAAATGCAAATGAATATAGGGTTCAAGAAGGAAGTGGAAGTCAGTGAAATTTATTATAATTAAGGAAGTAAGGAGTGCTTCAAACAGAATATTGGGGAATATATACATAGTCTTGAAGAGGAAAATTACCCAGAGCATCCCAGGCCAGGAGGCTCCAGAGGATGGAAAGTTACTAGCAAAACTAAGATAACCAGAAGCCTGGGCTGAGCAAGCGATAATCAGCCCTTTCTGCTTCTGTGGACAGGTTTCCCACCATGAGCTTTCCTGCATTGCCCTAACCACCACCCCAACTGCTGTTTCTGCCTAAAGCACCTGCCCCCCGCCCTAATTTAAACCCACCTCCTGGCAGTCAGCACAGCCCTTGGAACCTTAACCCCCTGCACTGCCATATAAAAGCTCTGCAGCCCTGCTGCCCTGGATGTCACCGCTGGGGGCCAGCCTCGGCAGAGATGTGGGTCCCGAACCACGGAATGTCTGGCGGGTGAAATAATGACAGGGACATGGAAATCTGATGCAAGCTGACAGACCCGAGGTCAGTCAGGACAGACCTATGAAGCAGGCTCAGGCTCACACATTGGCTCTCTAGCTCTGGCTTTGGCCCTCTTGCTCTACTTCTCTCTCTTCTTCTGTCTCTCTTGCTCTCTGTCTGCTTCTCTTTCTGCTGCTTTCTTTGCTTCTCTGTTTCTCTTTCTCTCTTTGCTTCTTGCTTCTCTCCTCGCTTTGCTTCTGTCTCTCTTTGCAGGCTCTCTTGCTCTGTACTCACAGGCTCTCTCTGCCTTTTTCCCTACCTTTTCCTTTGCCTCTGGCTCTGCCTTTGATGGACAAGGGCCCCAGTTTTTTATTATTCAAAAGGGAGGAAGTTGGGTGGTACAGTTAAATCTTTAACTGCTTTTGCACCTGCCCTAGAGACAGGATTAGTATTGTTACTGCAGGGTACAGAGATATTGCTTAAACTCACAGAAGTTGAGACCATTGAGGCAGAGGGATCAAGGAATAAAGATAAGAGATACAAAAATATGATTACCAGGAGGAGGATTAAATGGAACTATATGTCTTGGATAAGGACACAAAGGACATATGGCCCTGGCCCACAGGGTATGTGGCTTTCCGGATTCTAGGTGGGGGAAAGCCCAGAGGGGCTTTCATTCACATTCATGGGTACCTCCACCAAAGTTTCTGGTGGCTTCGGCATGGCGGGAGGGGAGGATCACGCACCATCCCCGACACCTGGGCCCAGAATTTCACGTGTAAGCTTGTCTGGGTCCACTGGGGTAAAATAAACCCGAGTTCCCCAACTTCTCCCAGTGTCACTTGTGGTTTTTTTGTTTGTTTTTTGGATTTTTGCTTTGTTTTGTTTTTGTTTTTGTTTTTACCAGTCTGACTGATTTTTCTGTAACAATCTAAAATGATTAAAATTAAAAATCCATAGATTCAGCACCCCTGGGTGGTTTAGTTGTTAATTGTCTGCCTTTGGCTCAGGTCATGATCCCAGGGTGCTGGGACCAAGCCTTGCATCCAGCTCCCTGCTCAGCAGAAGCCTGCTTCTCCCTCTCCTACTCCCCCTACTTGCGATCTCTCTCTGGCTGTCTCTCTCTGTCAAATAAATAAATAAAATCTTAAAAAAAAAAAGTAAATAGATTCCTGATCTGTATGAACCAAATCTCTTTTAGGAACTGAATTCAGCCATTTGCCACCAGTTTGCAGTCTTTGTTTATGGCATGCACATATTATTTGTTTTTTGTTTTTTAGATATTTTCAAATTGTATTTCAGAAAAAAATTTTTTGGTTACTTCCAAATAGTAAACTATGTCAAATTTGTCAGCCATATTAAAAGTCACCAGAATTAAATTATGTATTCTAGTTACAAAATATTTCAATCTTCCTATGTAAATATATATATGAGTATGTGTATGGTATATACAGTTGAATCATTTAAATACAGAACATTTGATATAAATATTAAATAATGTATTTCTTCAGGACCATGGATCATTGAGTTTAAATAATTATTATTTAAGAATATTGAGAAATAATGCTGGGTGTAGGTTTACCTCCGTTTCCAGAGTTTCTAAATCCTAGAGGAATGAAATATTATTTTTATTTTGCAAATATACTCGGATTAATAAAAATAGTAATCAGATATCCTGGCCCCTAGAGTTAATTTTCCTTTCTTTTCTTTCTTTCATTCTCTCTTTCTCTTTCTTTCTTTCTTTCTTTCTTTCTTTCTTTCTTTCTTTCTTTCTTTCTTCTTTCTCTTTCTTTCTTCTTTTCTTTCTTCTTCTTTTTTGAAAGAGAGTGAGAGGGAGAGTGAGAGAGAGAATGAATGTGTGCAAGCAGAGGGAAAGAGAGAGAGAGGAAAGGAGAAAAAGAATCCCAAATACGCTCCATGACCAGCTTGGAGCTCAGGCAAGCAGAGCTGGATCTCACAACCCTGAGATCATGACCTGAGCTGAAATCAAGAGTCTGATGCTTAACTAACTGAGCCACCCAGTCACCCCTATTGTAGTTAATTTAGAATTAACTTTTTTTGTGCTCTACATATGTAGTTATTCAAATGATTACCTCTTCCCCTTTCACAAGTAACTTCCTCTAACAGCATATTTTCTTAGTTTCAGGCATCATATTCCATCTTTACGATTTTTGTCATATCTGATTACCAGCTATAGTGATATTTCATTAACATTTGTCTTTGTATCAGCTATTCTTTTTATATTAAATTATTTGTATATGAATTAAAGCCTTAGCCAAACACGGTGGTCTCACTAGCTGTGTCTGTCTCCCTTTGAACCAAACTCAAGTCATTTGGTGTAGTTCTGGCCTTTGGGATTCTAATATAAGTTTGGTGATGTCCGGTTTCATATAATGGGGAACTGTCACAGAAGAGGGTTTCTAGGGCTCTAAGGGCCTTTGTCCTCTTTCTATAGAGTGTGCTTCCCAGAGCAAATAAACATTTTCAGGATTTGTCCCAATGTGAGTGCTGGATGTACCTATTTGCTATTAAACTTACCAGAACAAACAGGTGCACATCTCTACTGATCACATGTATTTGGAAAACTTAGTAGGGAGAAAATGAAGAGAATATTCTTAATTAATATTAACAAAATAGTTTCTTAACTAGCAAACAGCTAATTATGGGTTGGCAAGTTCCGTCTCCTTTTGGTAGCTTTATTCCTCCACATTAAAGCTTTCTTAATACTATACAAATTCATTTCATCAAAGCCTAACCCATTTAAATTGTTCATTATCCGTCCTGATAAAAATGTGGAAATAGGCAAAAGAAATAATTGGGTGAATCTTCAGAAGAATGGTGAGCATTTTCTGGCGGGTCGTCCAGAGATTATGTATCATTCCACAACGGTATACGTTTTAGATTGATTTGCTAGTGTCCAGGCTATTTTACAACCTTGTAAGGTCAAAGTTAAATTATAGTAAACTTAAACAATGGAGATTTTTCCTGCCCACAGAAACTGCAAATGATTCCTGTTCATAGATATCAATTTTTCTCAGCAGAGAATATAAATTTCCACAAGTCAAATTCTCATGTGAACATTTTTTTAAAAGATTTTATTTATTTAACAGAGAGAAACACAGCTAGAGAGGGAACACAAGCAGGAGGAGTGAGAGAGGGAGAAACCCTCTCCCTGCCAAGCAGGGAGCCAGATGTAGGACTCTATTTTGGGACTCTGGGATCATGACCTGAGCTGAAGGCAGACACTGAATGACTGAGCCACCCAGGAACCCCTCATGTGTACTGGTATTAATCATTAACTGGTTTCATCATGAGCTGAATAAAATGTGTTGCTCTCCGCAATACTGGTGCGGGGGTAGGATAACTGGACCAGGCTGTTATCCTCCAGGGGCTGCGTGAGATGGTAAGTGTCGATGGCCCAGCCACCCCCCTGGAACCGGGAAAGAAACCACACCGAGCCAGGAGTTGAGTCAGCCGTGAAGGCGCAGCAATCTCAGCTTTATTGTATCAGAGACACAGTTATATAGAGAGGAAAAGAGGGAGTAAAAGAAGTAGCAGGGGCCAATAGGGGCTCATTAGTGGCTATCACTAAGGCCTTAGGCAGATTTCAGGCCAGACTGCTGGGTGGGGCTAAGTTCGACAGTCCGCCCTCCGGCGGCTAAGAGCCGAGCGCGGGAAGATTCAGCTAGGTCACATGTGAGGAAGTATTCTGGAGACGCCCAAGAGGCCACCCCAGCCGACTTCCACTAATGGCCACAAACTAGCGGGTGCCAGGAGGTCCCAACTACTCCCCCTTTTTGTTTTATTTGGCAGGGTATAGGCATGCAAGGCCCCTGTCTTAGGTTGTCCCCTTCAGGGGATCTTACCCATCATTGAGTACCTTGCGACTTTCAGACCCCTAGCACTTGACCATCCCCGGGCCTGTCTTAGGTTGTCCCCTTCAGGGGATCTTACCCATCATTGAATACCTTGCGACTTGACCATCCCTGAGCCTGTCTTAGGTTGTGTCTGCTCCAGAGATCTTACCCGTCATGGGCTCACGGGGAGGCATTCAAGGGGAGTCAAGGGACCGGACCTCATCATGAGTAACATTAGTGCCAGTGGCAAGCCTCCGGTATTGCACCTGTACGTTCATTAGCCAAATAGCATTTAGTCTACTTTGGATAAACTGGATAGCCTTATTTATAACACAGGACAGGTCATGACAGAGACACAGCAATTAGATGAGGGGGCGAAGCCAAATGTGCAAGTCTGGCAGTGGTTTCTGCGGTTCTTCAGTAGCAGAGCTTTAACTTGACGAGGGTCACCAAACCCCCGCTCCAGCCATGGGCGTGCTTACTCCCAGGAACATCAAAATCAGCATCGGAGGCCTCATTCTGGATTCTGAAAAAGAGGGGAGAGAGAGATATCCTCAGGAGGCAAAGGGCCTTCTGGGTCCTCATCGGTATCATTGAGGTCCCCCTCCACAGGGGGACAATACTTGAGGTCCCTAGCAGGGACCCAGACTGGCTTCTTCTCAGTAGTAGGAAAGACACAGCCGAATCCTCTCCCGGCTGTAAGAAGGGGGTCTGGACCCCTCCATTCTCCAGTGAGGGGATCTCTCCAATGTACTTGAACTGTTCGATATGGAACAGCTGCTGTCCAGTGTTTTTGAAAAGGTGAAAAATGTTCACCTTTGGAGAAATTTAAAATATTGAGAGTAAATAGGGCCATCTTCAGTTGATCATGGGGGGGAGTGCTCCCCCTTTTTATTTTATTAGCTGTGATTTAAGGATATGATTATGTTTTTCCACTATTGCTTGTCTTCTGGGATTATGAGGGATTCCAGTAGTATGAGTAATTTGCCACCTTTTGAGGAATTTAGCAAAGGACTTACTAACAAAACATGGGCCATTGTCAGTTTTGAATTGATCTGGTAGGCCCAGAGAAGCAAAACATTGGAGAAAATGACTTATTGCATGTTTAGATTTTTCTCCTGAATGGGCGGTGGCCCAGCATGCATGGGAGAAAGTATCCACTGTTAGGAAGATGTATTTAAGTTTCCCAAAGGAGGGAAAATGGGTAACATCACTTTGCCAAAGATTATTAGGTCTAAGACCCCGAGGATTTACACCACCCGTCTGAAGTGGGGGGACCTGCAAGAAAGAGCGGCATGATTTGCAGGTCCTAATAATCTTTCTTAGATCTTTGATGGGGACCTGAGGGAACTGGTGATGGAGCCCTCTCCAGTTAACATGAGTAAGTTGATGGAAAGAGATAGCCTCCTGTAAAGAGTAGCATTCAGAGGTGGAGGCTAACCCATCAGCGAGGGCATTTCCCTTGGTCAAGAGGCTTGGCAGGCTGTGATGTCCCCTCAAGTGTTGGACAAAAATAGGAGCTGTTCTTTGTTTCAATAAATTTCGAGTTTGGATCATTAAGGGTGTAATGGGGTTGTCATCAAGCTTGCTGTGTGCCTCTATGAGATTGGGCAACAGATTAACAACATAAAGGCTGTCAGAGAATAGATTAAGAGGGCCGTTGACCTCAGATAAAGCTAGGACAACAGTGTAAAGTTCTTTGAATTTGGAAGAGCCTTGTATTTCTTGGAAGAGGGTAACAGCTGGGGTAGAATCACTTTTCCCCAGGGGAAAATGACTACCGAGGCTCCCTTTTTACCTCCATTGGTAAAAACTGAGGGGAAGGAGGGATCAGCCTCAGAGAGGAAAATTTGGGGGGCAGCCATTTTAATTGGCTGAAAGAACTCATCCATTTGTGGGGACTATAATGACAGTCCACTGTTCCGGGAAAACCTTCCATGGCTATCTCTAGTCTGGCATTATTTCTTTGTAGCCATGAAAAGTCACTGACCCTAAAAGGGACAGTAAGAGAGTGTGGTTAACACCCAAAAAGGTGAGTGGAAAGATCACGCCCCTTAACAATACAATCAGCCATTTGATCCACCATGGAGTAGACTCGGGGTGCTCCTCCCACCGAAAGGTGGATCCAGTGAATAGGTTCCCCTTCATGGGCTAAAAGGGCAGTAAGGAGCGTTTCTCCTGCTAGGATGTAGAGGATTAGCGGTAAGGTGGGGTCATATCTTTTTAAAACCGCCTCATCAATAGCTAGCTGAACTCTGGCAAGCACCCTTTTAAGCTCAGGAGACAGAGTTACTATGGAGGTTAAATTAAGGCCTTTTAGTAAGTCAAAAAGAGGTGTGAGAGTAGCAGTCGTGATGGGAATCCATGGTCTCATCCAGTTGATTTCCCCGAGTAATTTTTGGAGCTGAGGCCAGGTATAGGTGTCCTGAA
>PITA01016420.1:0-28279 GCA_004023965.1 Spilogale gracilis
AAAAAAAAAAAAAAAAAAAAAAAAAGGAGACTTCAAGAGGAGGTACTTGAAGGATGAGTAGCAGAGAAACCTTTCCTAGACTGAGACCTAGATGAAAATATGTACAAGGCATGGGAGCAAGAGAAGTCTTGATGCGTTCAGGGCCCTGCAAGTCCTTTAGCTGGAAGGGAAGGTGTCCAAGTAATCATTGATGACAACACAAAGGGTTGTTGGTGTGTCTACTCAACGATGGCATGATGAAAGGGAACCTTATTTTTCTGGCTTCATGTTTCCCTGGGGGAGCCCTCCATTAGCATTACTCTCCAGACCTATCTGTTCCTCACTCACTCCTGTTCAGAAGCAGAGAGTTCAGTTCCATTTCCCTTCTATCCTGTACAGAGCAACCCTTCTGACCTGTTCTTGGCCACACTGTAAAATAGTCTGTCCTTACAGAGTGAGAATATCCATGGATGTCCCCCTGTTAGGTGATCTAATTTAGGGGTATAACATTAGGAAGCTATTATTTCCCCCAAACCCAAGTCTGGTTCTTTGATTGTATTTTCATTAATAAAGCTGCCATTTTAATCTCTGTTTTTGGTTCCTTTCAACTGAGTAGGGAACAGGGGCACTGTTTTCACCTGTCTAAATGTCAAGGCAAACTAAAGCAGTTAGAATCTATCTTGGAAGAAGGGGATTATCAGAAGAGTGTGAGCAGTGGAATGACATGATAAGGTTTTTATGTTAAAAAAGGTCACTTTGGCAGTTGGGTGAGGGATGGATTGGAGAAAGTAGGGAGAGTTAGGAGAAAAGGGATGATGGAGATCTTAACTGAGGAAGCAGTGGCCAAGGGAGGTTTGAGTAGAGAAAGAGAAGGAATGTGGGGGGAGAGATATTCTAAAGGTAGTATCAATAGCAGTGGGGAGCCAATAGGATGTAAGGGTAAGGAAGAATCATTCTGGTAAGTCAATTTAAAAGTCTCATTCCCGTAATAAGGAATGGGTACAAGTACAAGGGGTGGGGTGGAAAAATGATAACAAGCTCATTTTGTGACATACTGACCTCAAGGACATAGAAAAGTCTATTAGGCAATTAAATATGCAGGTCCAGAGCTCTAAGGAAGATAACCTGATTGGATTTATAAATGCACCTAAAAATAACTGTTGACTCACAGGAATAAAAGAAATTGCCAAGAGAAGGCATAGATGAGGCAAAGAGAAGTGTGTAAATGTAAACCAACATTTAAGTCAAGTTCAACCAAAATATATTGAGTCCTTACTGGGATCTAGGAGAACTACTATACTTTCTTTTATTGGCATTTGATATTATTTGAGTATCTAAGTTACCAGATAGTGTACCTTCCACAATATCCAAAAAGAATCTTCTTTTTTTGTTTGTTCATTCACTAAGAACACAGGCCATGTGCTGGGTATCCATCACTGTATTGCTCCATCTATATATCTTACACATATATAACATAGAAAAGCTAATTTATTGAACAATATGATACATTAGACACTTAGCTAAACTCTTTATACTCATGTATACAGGCAGGTACTGTTAATTTTCTTTTACAAATGAGGAAACTGAGACCCAAAGCAGTTTAGCAATCTACACCTTGAAACCTGGCCTATCCAATTGCAAAGCTCATGCTCTGAACCACAGGCTTCCTGACTTTTCTGTACCAAAGAAGATGTAATAGGAGTTGAGGTCTTTAAGAGCTTACGATCTGGCTGTGGAGATAAAACATACTCTTACAATTATGGAAAAGAACCACTAAGTACAAAGTAAGCAGAAGCATACTTTATTGGTAAATTAGAAGGAAGACTGCGTGAGAAAGGTTAATCATAGACATGAAGCCACACAGTGTTAAGTTTGGATCCTGCCACTTATTTATTGTACAATGGTAAGTGCTCTGAACCTCAGCTTTCCTCACTGATAATTTGAGTGGAAAATACCTTCTTCACAGGCATACTTCTGCCTTCTACCCTGTGAAAAGCCATATTAGAAAAAGCTCAGGGACCAAGGCAGACCACTGCAGAAATATTTCCTTTCCCTCTAACTTTAACAGTAAAATAAATAAATAAATAAATAAATAAATAAATACCCCAGAATAAATAATAAGTAATAACCCGCTCAGAAAATGAAACTCTAAACTGTGCTGCAAACAGAAAAGGCATCAAGAATATAGAACTACATTTATTTATTAAAATACTCATGATAAAAACAAATAACATACTTGTGAAAAGGCTCTTGTTTATAAATATTTGGTGAAAATCTTACCAAGATTATGTAGTGGTATCCAAGCTTTGATAAGAGTTGGATGCTTTCTTATCAGACAAATTAGATTTTAATCTAAAGACTGTAGTTAGAGACACAGAAGGACACTACATCATTCTCAAAGGCTCTATACACCAAGAAGAACTAACAATTGTAAATATTTATGCCCCCAACTTGGGAGCAGCCAACTACATAAGCCAACCATTAAGCAAAATAAAGAGTCATATTGATTTGAATACATTAATTGTAGGAGATCTTAACATACCACTCTCAGCAATGGACAGATCATCTGAACAGAAAATCAACAAAGAAACACGAGCTTTGAATGACGCATTGGAACAGATGGATCTCATGGATATATTCAGAACATTCCACTTTAAAACAGCAGAATACTCATTCTTCTCAAGTGCACATGGAACTTTCTCCAGAATAGACCACATACTCAGTCACAAATCAGGGCTCAACCAATACCAGAAGACTGAGATTATTCCCTGCATATTCTCTGACTACAATGCCTTGAAACTGGAACTCAGCCACAACAAAAAGTCCAGAAGAAAATCAAACCCTTGGAAGCTAACGACTATCCTGCTCAAGAATCTTTGGATCAACCAGGAAATCAAAAAGGAACTTAAACACTTCATGGAAACCAATGAGAATGAAGATACATCAATCCAAAACCTATGGGATACAGCAAAGGCAGTCCGAAGGGGGAAATACATAGCCATCCAAGCCTCACTCAAAAAAATTGAAAAATCCCGAATACACCAACTCTCATTACACCTTAAAGAACTGGAAAATCAACAACAAATTAAACCAACCCCCCACACAAGACAGGAAATAATTAAGATTAGAGCAGAGATTAATGAATTAGAAACCAGAGATACAGTAGAACACATCAACAAAACTAGAAGCTGGTTCTTTGAAAGAATTAATAAGATCGATAAACTATTGACCAAACTAATCCAAAGGAAAAGGGAGAAGACCCAAATTAACAAAATTATGAATGAAAGGGGAGAGAAACAATAGAAATAGAAACAATCATCAGAAACTACTATCAACAGTTATATGACAATAAGTTTAGCAACCTAAAGATATGGATGCATTCCTGGAAACCTGTAAACTTCCAAGACTGAAACAGGAAGAAATCGACAATCTGAATAGACCAATATCTAGTAACGGGATTGAAGCAGTGATCAAAAACCTCCCAAAAAATAAGAGCCCAGGATCTGACAGATTCCGTGGGGAATTCTACCAAACATTCGAAGAAGGTATAATACCTATTCTCCTGAAGCTCTTTCAAAAAAATATAAACAGAAGGAAAATTTCCAGACTCTTTCTATGAAGCCAGCATCATTCTAATCCCCAAACCAAACAAAGACCCCATCAAAGAGGAGAACTTCAGACCAATATCTCTGATGAATATGGATGCCAATATTCTTGACAAGATCCTTGCTAATAGGATCCAACAGTACATTAAAAAGATTATCCACCACGACCAGGTGGGATTTATCCCAGAGATGCAAGGGTGGTTCAACACTGGCAGTCAATCAACGTGATAGAACAAATCAATAAGAGAAGAGAGAAGAACCACATGGTACTCTCAATTGTTGCAGAAAAAGCATTTGACAAAGTACAATATCCGTTCCTGATTAAAACTTTTCAAAGTATAGGGATAGAGGGACCATTCCTCAACTTCATAAAATCTATGAAAAACCCACAGTGAATATCATTCTCAATGGGGAAAAAACTGATGGCCTTCCCACTGATATCAGGAACAAGACAAGGATGCCCACTCTCACCACTATTGTTCAACATAGTGTTAGAAGTCCTAGCAACAGCAATCAGACAACAGAAAGAAATAAAAGGTATTCAAATTGGCAAAGAAGAAGTCAAACTCTCTCTCTTGGCAGATGATATGATATTCTATATGGAAAATCCAAAAGACTCTACCCCCAAACTACTAGAACTCATACAACAACTCAGTAATGTGGCCGGATACAAAATCAACGCACAGAAATCAGTTGTGTTCTTATACACTAACAACGAAAATTTAGAAAGGGAAATCAGAGAATTGAGCACCAAAAACCATAAGATACCTAGGAATAAACCTAACTAAAGAAGTTAAGGATCTGTACTCGAGGAACTATAGAACACTCCTGAAAGAAATTGAAGAAGATACAAAAGGATGGAAGAGCATTCCATGCTCATGGATCAGAAGAATAAACATTGTTAAAATGTCTGTACTTCCCAGAGCAATCTATACTTTCAATGCCATCCCAATAAAAATTCCACCAACATTTTTCAAAGCATTGGAACAAACAATCCTAAAATTTATATGGAACCAAAAAAGACCCTGAATTGCTAAGGAATTGTTGAAGAAGAAAAACAAAGCTGGGGGCATCACATTATCTGTTTTCAGGCTTTATTACAAAGCAGTGATCACCAAGACAGCATGGTACTGGCACAAAAACAGACAAATAGACCAGTGGAATAGAGTAGAGAGTCCAGATATGGACCCACAAATCTATGGTCAAATCATCTTCGACAAAGCAGGAAAAAATAGCCAGTGGAAAAAAGACAGTTTCTTCAATAAATGGTGCTGGGACAATTTGACAGCTATGTATAGAAGAATAAAACTCGACCATTCTCTTATGCCACACAAAGATAAGCTCAATATGGATGAAAGACCTTAATGTGAGGCAGGAATCTATCAAAATCCTAGTGCAGAACATAGGCAGTAACCTCTTTGACTTCTTTCAAGATATGTCTCCAAAGGCAAAGGAAACAAAAGCAAAAATGAACTTTTGGGACTTCATCAAAATAAAAAGCTTCTGCACAGCAAAGGAAACAATCAACAAAACAAAGAGGCAACCCAGGGAATGGGAGAGAATATTTGCAAATGACACAACAGACAAAGGGCTGATATCCAAGATCTATAAAGCATTCCTCAAACTCAACATCAAAAAAGAAGATGATCACATCAAAAAATGGGCAGGAGACATGAAGAGGCACTTCTCCAAAAAAGACATACAAATGGCTAACAGACACATGAAAAAATGTTCCTTAGCTATCAGGGAAATTCAAATCAAAACCACACTGAGATACCACCTTACACCAGTCAGAATGGCCAAAATTAACAAGACAGGAAACAGCAAGTGTTGGAGAGGCTGTGGAGAAAGGGGAACCCTCTTACACTGTTGGCGGGAATGCGGGTTGGTGCAGCCGCTTTGAAAAACAGTGTGGAGATTCCTTTAAAAATTAAAAATAGAGCTATCATATGAATAGTGCAATTGCACTACTGGGCATTTACCCCAAAGATACAAGATGTAGTGAAAAGAAGGGCCATATGTACCCCAATGCTCATTTCAGCAATGGCTACAATTGCTAAACTGTGAAAGGAGCCAAGGTGCCCTTCAACAGATGAATGAATAAAGAAGATATGGTCCATATATTCAATGGAATATTACGACTCATATCCTTCCTTCAAAGTATTCTTGATACTTTAAATCAAATCTTTCTCTAACTAAAGTTGAATGTATGCTTAAAGGGAGATATAGGGAAAAGGGGAATCTACAAAAGAGCAACTTTTGCAGCAATTTGGACTGGATTGGAAGAGATTATGCTGAGTGAAATAAGTCAAGTAGAGAAAGTCAAGTACCATATGGTTTCACTTACTTGTGGTGCATACAGAGTAATATGGAGGACAGTAGGAGAAGGATAGGAAATGGGAAATAGGGTAAATCAGGGAGGCAAATGAAACATAAGAGACTTTGGACTCAGAAACAAACTAAGGGTCTTGGGGGTGGGGGAGGGGGGATGGGTGAGCCTCATGGTGGGTACTGAGGCACATATTGCATGGAGCCCTGGGTGTGGGGCATAAACGATGAATCTTGGAATACTGAAAATAAATTAATTAATTTAAAAAATAATAGCCAAAAAAAATAAAAGAGTTGGATGTTTTCTTACAAAGAAAAACATAATTAAGATGAAGAATATTAGGCATTCTAGCTTTTTAATGATCTTTTTCCTGTTTGTATTTATTATTATTTTTAGATGTACATTATTGCAATTTTAAAGTATCTGCCAGAATAAGAAAAAAAATTGCTCCCTTAATTTATCTATTTATCTGATTAGGAGTAAAATCAATGAAGATGAGATGTAATTATCTGCCTGTTTTCAGAAAACTTTTTTTTTAATGATGGAACTAATCCATTCTTTTTGTAAAAAAAAAAAAAGATTTTATTTATTTATTTGACAGAGAGAGATCACAAGTAGGCAGAGAGGCAGGAAGAGAGAGAGGGGGAAGTAGGCTCCCTGCGGAGCAGAGAGCCTGACCTGGAACTCGATCCCAGGACCCTGAGTTCATGACCTTAGCCAAAGGCAGAGGCCCAAGTCTCTGAGCCACCCAGGCGCCCTCAGAAATCTTTAAGAATTATTCTGTCTTTATGGGAAAATGTCTCATTATTACTGGTCATAAAAATAAGTAACAAAAAGTATCTGTGTTTTTAATAACCATTTTCAGCACCACAGACAGCTCAGCACATTTTTGGGTCTACCTCCTGCCCCATTTCATGATCAAAAGTAAAATTATGTATGCATTCTACTTATACAATCTTTATTTTCAAATTCATATTTTTACTCTAAAAGAATGAAGTATATTTGGGAACACTAGGTCTTTAGTTAATCTTGTTCACTTTCATTCATTTTTGGCTATTCCATTCTCAATTTTGATTATTCACTTAGTATTATTTCGCCAATAGGTGATAAAATTAACCAAGATATGAATTTTTCTCATATCCTTCCTTCAAAATGTTCTTGATACTTTAAAGCAAATCTTTCTCTAACTAAAGTTGAATGTATGCTTAAAGGGAGATATAGGGAAGAGGGGAATCTACAAAAGAGCAGATTAGGATTGTTTTCTTCACATTTCATGTAGACTAAGGAAGATAAGAAATGTATAAAGATGTATAAAGGCTACTTAACTTTCACCTCTGTACTGAAGTTTTTCCACAGGTGCAAAGTGGAGGACCTCCTGGATGGAGAATTCAGGATGGGGTTAAGAAGCAAAGAAAAATATGACTAGAGTAGGTCAAGAGGCATTTAATCAGAATTCTTTCAGTTGGTAGTGAAAAATAAACAATCAAATCCAAGGAAAAGAGAAGCTGTTGGTCATATATGGAAACATAGAAGAGAAAAGTTGTATTCTGGGGCTCAAATTATATATTATCAGAACTCTTTTTGTTCCTGTCTCTTCAGTTGGCTTTTTTTTCTGCATTAGCTAGAGTCTCAAGAAGGTTATCCCCTCACATTAACAAGGTGGCTACTACTAGCTTCAGGCCTACATCCTATCAGCATAGAAGTTCCTGATAAAAATTTCAGCAAAAATCCCAAACTGTTTTCACCAACCAATCACTGTGGACAACCTGATTGATTGTGCTAACTCCTGGAGCTATGGATTGGATCAGATCCAGACCTAGAGGGGTGGAAGAGAGGTACCCAAAAGAACCACAGGAGTAATAGATGATAGGCATGGAAAAACAACAGACACCCAGCCTTCATTTTGTAGGGCTGCTGTAACACAGCCCTGCAAACTGGATACTTAAACAACAGAAATTTATTGTCTTGGTTCTGGGGACTCCAAGTCTGAAATCAATGGGTCAATAGATGCCGGTTTCTTCCAAGGACTATGAGAAAAGTACTTGTTTCAGGTCTTTCTCCTTGACTTGTAGATTGTCATCTTCATGTTCACCTGACATTTTCCACATATTTATGTTTGCCCACATTTCCTCTTCTTTTAAGGACAACATATGGATTAGGGCACACTGTAATGACTACATGTTAACTTGATTACCTCTGCAATACTCTTTCCAGATATAGTCATATTCTTAGGTACTGGGAGTTAAGACTCCAGCTTATTTTTCTTGGGGGCGGTGGGGGTAACACACTTCAACCCATAACTAGAAACTTTCTACACTAGAAGCAATCTACACTAGAAACTTTAATTCCTGGTCTAAACCATCTCTGCTCTTTTGATTTAACCCTTTATTATAGGAAATATGTTTCACCTAGAATGTCTGCTACCTCTTGGTAACAGATAAGGGTGGCTCCTCAGCATTGTACCCTCCAAGTCCAAAGAATATAATGTAAAAAATTTAAGGGAAACAGTTTTCTTGTTTTCTTTTAAAATACAGATATGCGTTTGGGGAAAGGGATATCTTTTTTTTTTTTTAATTATTTGACAGAGAGAAACACAGAGAGAGAGGGACTACAAGCAGGGGAATGAGAGAGGGGCTTTCTGCCAAGCAAGGAGCCTGATGTGGGGCTCAATCCTCCGTCTCCGGGATCATGTCCTGAGCCAAAGACAGTGGCTTAACCAACTGAGCCACCCAGGCACCCTGGGGAAAGGGATATGTTAAATAAATGTATTCAAGTTAACTTTGCAATAATTTTGTTTTTTCAAAATTGGTATTCCAAGGAGATTCTCCATAAAAGAGTATTCCCTAGTCATATAAGTTTGGAAACCACTTTATATATTATCCCTCTTTTTTTTTAAGATTTTATTTATTTGACAGAGAGAGACACAGCAAGAGAGGGAACACAGCAGAGGGAGAGGAAGAGGGAGAAGCAGGCTTCCCGCTGAGCAGGGAGCCAGATGCAGGGCTCGATCCCAGGACTCTGGGATCATAACCTGAGCCAAAGACAAACATTTAATGACTGAACCACCCAGGCACTCCAGATATATTATTCCTCTTTTAAAAATACAACGTGTATTAACATATCGTGGTAGAGTATTTGCATCAATGTCCCCAAATATTCAGCTCTCTCTGCATCCATGTCCTTTACAACAGTACTTTATATGTCCTTCCATCTAAAGGTAGAGTCCATTCCCCTGTCCCTTGATCCATCCTTTGTATGACTATGTGACTCACTTTGGATAACAGAATGTTAGCAGACTCAATGTGCTGTGCTTTTTCTCTGTGTTTGTTCCCTGCCTTTCTCTCCCAGGTAATCTGCTGGAAGATGCAACACACAGAGAGAACCAAGTTGAAGTTGTCATCACGGCAGAGGCCATGCTAAGAGAAGTCAACACCAGTCAATTCCCAGATATGTGGACAAACCCAGCCAAGATCCACAGTAGCATCTAGCCACCTAGGAGCCTTATGAACAATAATAAATGGTATTGTTTTAAACCATCAAGTTATGAAGTTAGTTACTTAACATTATTGTGGTAAGATAATCTAATTACATATCAAAGGTTCCAAGAAGTTCTGCAGTAAAGAAGCATGTTTTTACTTAGGATAAACTAGGGCTTCCCAAACCTATTTTTATGGTGTAACAAATTAATATCCTGCAGAATACCATTCCAGATTGGGAAATTCTTCCATAGACTTATCTAGGGAAAACATGAAAGTAGTAGAAAGATTTTGTTTTAATCTTAGGTTATTGATAACCATCTCTAGTATTAACAGTGAATTGGCTCTCAGCATCCATTTCAACTCTGTGCTCTGTACTTTCTGATAATATAGTGGCTGGAAAGCTAAACACTATGTTTCTCAGACTCCCCTGAGTTTTTTTGGATGCAAATTAAATTATGCCATTTAGATGTGTGAGATTTGGAATGTGAAAGTGAGGCAGAACTTACATGTTTTGATGATGACAGGCAAAAAAAAAAAAAAAAATCCTGGGGGTATTTTTTTTTTTTTCTGAAACAACATCCCAATGTCTAATTTAGCTCCTGGATGTTAAATTGTGGTGACGTTGATGGCCACTTGTTTTCTCCATCATAACTACCCTAGTGTGTTTTTAAATCAACAGTTGAGGAGGACATAGCAAACATTGCCACTTCCTTAGCACCAGTTTTCTGGGAGTCAGTCCTGGAGGCCCAGCCTAAAGTTCTCTTCTTCAACTGATATACTAAGTGATTTACTAAGTAATCAGATCCTTAAATGAAATCTCTTTCTGCTTAAGATAAAAAGATTCCCTGTACTCTTCCCTGTAGTAATTGATGACTGGTCCTATATCAAACTCATTGGAGCCAAGTTCCCCGATCTGTAAAAATTAGAGCTAATAATATCTTCCTTATGGAATTATTGGAAGGATCCATGAGATAATGTTTAGCTGTGTATCTTGCATGTAGTATAGCAAATGCTCAGTAAAAGGGATTCTTGTAGTATAACATGACATCTTTAAGAGTACTAATTTGTGTTTACTGCATGTTTTAGCAAGAGGAGGAGCCAGTGACAAATTTTTTACCAACATTTGTAAAATGAAAATGACCATTATGTTTATTCTTTTCTCATCTGGCAAGGCAAATGTGTATAAAAGAGAGCAAGTATAAGAATGGTAAGGGAGTAAGAGTGAACAAGTGAAATGACTTGTTCTTGAAGACCTGTTGCTTCTTGGGGTCCTTACATCATCTGTCATTCTCCCTTTTTTTTGGCAAATTACAAATACTTCTCTCTGTTGGTAGTTTCTCTATCAATATTTACACATACTTGAGTTCTTCCAATGGAAAAAAAAATGAAAATCCTGTCTACCTCCACCTCACTTTATCCAGCTTTTTTCTGCCCTTCTTATCCAAGGGTCTTGAAAGGGATGACTACATTTAGGCCTCTATTGTTTCCTTATTTATCGTTTTCGGCAGGCCAGCTAGTATTTTGTTAATTTCACAGACATTCACATTTAAATCACCACTATCTAAATTGGTTATATATCAGCTCTTAACTTATCTTGTCCCTAAAGAAGTTCTGACCAATTTCAATTTTGAGGTAGGCCTTCCCCATACATACAACAAGCAATGCTCTGATACTAGCTAAGTATCCTATAAATCAACTCAATTCTGACACTACCTACACAGGCATTACATCAGATTCTTACAAGACTGCTCTGCCTCCCTATACACAAACTTCAGATGCAGGTCACAAACCCAGGTTATCACCTGTGCTGTAGATTGAAGGTTCGGACAACACCCTCCTCGAACTTCAGATGCTAGTCAAAAGTCCAGATAGTTACCCCTACTTCTGACCAACTGGCTTTAAATCCAAGGTTCCCAGGAACTCCGCCTTGGGTTCAATTAATTTTTGAAAGCAGCTCACAGAACTCAGAAAACCCATTTACTCACTAAACTACCAGTTTACTATAAAAGCTCAGAACAGCCAGATAGAAGAGATGCATAAGAGGAGTAGGGGGAGAGGGCAGAGCTTCCATGCCTCTCTGCACCAGCGTTAGTCTCCCAGATCTCCATGTGTTTACCAACCCAGAAGCTCTTCAAACCCCAATCCTTTGAGATTCGTATAGGGGTTTCATTTCATATTAATTAATTAATTAATTAAATCATTGGTTATTGATGACAAATCCATCTCTAATCATTCATCCCACCACAGAGCCCAGAGAGTGCCACTGGAAGTTCCAACCCTTTAATAACAGGTCTGGTGGGCACCTGGGTGGCTCAGTAGGTTAAGCCTCTGCCTTGGGCTCAGGTCATGATCTCAGGGTCCTAGGATCAAGGCCCACATTGAGCTCTCTGCTCAGCAGGGAGCCTGCTTCCTCCTCTCTCTCTGCCTGCCTCTCTGCTTACTTGTGATCTCTCCCTCTCTGTCAAATAAATAAATAAAATCTTAAAAAAAAAAAAAAAAAAGAGGTCTGGCAACCATCTCCCATCCTTAGGGCTTTCCCAGAGTTATTTAATTAACATAACAAAAGACATATCTATCACTGCAAACACCTAGGAAATCCCTAGGGTTTTGAGAACTATATTCCAAAAACATGGACTAAGACCATATAATAATAAATTATAATATTATAGTCCATTCCTTGAAATCTTATAGCAAAAACAATCATACTAGCACATTACTAGAATCTCATTCAGATATTAAAAACTATCTAGTTCATTGCCACACCATATGAATATGTCTCCCAGGGTGCATTTAAGTTAGGCTAACTGCCTTACATCGGATCTTGTCAGGTTTGAAAAGCAGGAGTGGTCTTGGCAAAAATGACTTCACCATTTCAGGGAGCTGGTATAGTTGAGCTAAGAGACAACATCATCTCTTGTTCTGAGCCTCTTTCAAGATGTTACACTAATAGTGGATTTCCTTCATTACATCACCCATTTACTTAGCTGCTCTTTTCCTTCCCTACATTTATACCCTAATTCTTCCACCTCTGAAAGGGACATTAGGTTTGGTCTTTGTGCTGATCTAGATCATAAGCAGTAGTAGTTCTAGTCTAGTAAGTGTCTCTGCCTCATCCATTTCCATTTAGATAAGATCAGGTTACATAGGAACTGGAAGACTAGAAGGCTATCTTTACCACCTGGCAATAGGGCTGCGTTCACATTAGCCTCACTTCTGCCTCAGGAGGTGAAGGCACATGCTGCCGACTCTTAGGAATTCTGACATAAAGGTTAAAAACATAGTCACTCATGTGGAATGTAAGGAATAGTGCAGAGGATAGGGGAAGGGAGGGAAAGCTGAATGGGAAGAAATAAGAGAGGGAGACAAACCATGCAAAACTCTTAACTATAGGAAACAAACTGAGGGTTGCTGGAGGGGAGGTAACTGGGTGGTGGGCATTGGATAGGGCATGTGATGTGAGGAGCCCTGAGTGTTACATGCACCTGATGAGTTATTGAACTCTACATCTGAAACAAATGATGTACTATATTTTGACCAATTGAATTAAAAAAACATAGTCACAGTTTCTTGCTTAGGCATCATCCCTGCTTACAGCCCTTGTCCGGGCAGCCCTGGTCCTATGACCACTGCATTAGGTAGGGGAGAAAAACATGAAGTGATATGGAGGTGAAAGGATATCAGCACTTTTGCCATAGCCCTTTCCCAAGATCCGTTAGAAAAACATGGAAATCTATCCAGTGGGGACACTCATGGTAAATGTGTGCATCCACACATGAAAACATGTAAGCTAGCCCTTCATGCCTTTATTTTCACCCCACTGAAGTCAACCAGTATTTCAATTACCCATTTCAATCCTCTATCAAGTACTCTAAGGAGAATATCTCTGTCCATTACCTGACATTAATGGGCTATAAAGTCTATTCTGATGGGAAAAGGTAGGAGAAATATTATTAAATTTCCTTACTACCTATTTACTTAGCTGCTGACAAGTCTCATTGACAAGCCCTTGAAACAGGCAGAGTGACATTCCTCTAGGAATTCAGCAGTTTACATTTTGATACTTTTCTTTGTTTTGTTTTGTTTTTTTAAGATTTTATTTATTTGACAGAGAGAAACACAGCCAGAGAGGGAACACAAGCGGTGGGGGGGAGGGGAGGGTGAGAGAGGGAGAAGCAGGCTTCCTGCGGAGCAGGGAGCCCGATGTGGGGCTCATCCCAGGTCTCATGACCTGAGCCGAAGGCAGTCGCTTAGCCAACTGAGCCACCCAGGCACCCCCATTTTGATACTTTTCTAACCAATGGGTTTTGTTACCACAATTCATATGAAGGAGCCCTTGAAACTTCTTCACCACCTGACCATTTTACTCACTCCTGTGCAAAAAGTTTGGGTCCCCAATGAGAGGGTGAACTGAGGCTGACCCTTTTGCCCATCTTTAATTTGGTTAACCTGCCTAACCGCTGTCCACTTGCTAGTCAGATTTTTCATAGTAATCTCTCCTTTCTGTTTTTTAAAATATCTCCAAATGGGGGTAAATAGAGAGGACTTGCTGGGGACCTCGTAAGGTTGGAGAATCTGTATGATGTCCTTTTGGAACTCTAAACCTTATGTAGTGCTGAATTAAAACCTTCGTTTTAATCCCATCAGTGTCTGTTTTATTCATCCCATTTTTTAATAACCATCTAAAGATTTCCAACCTGCTGGGATGAGTTCTGCGACTCCCCTTTCTGTTTCCTTTTTGTTTCAATCCTATCAATATTTGATTTATTTACCTTTATTTTAATAACCTTTTAAAAGCCTCCACCTTCTTGGGAAGAGTCCCCTGACTTTCCCCTCAGACTGCTCCCCATTCTCTTGTTAATTAACTTAATGTTTTCATTAGCATCTGCAAGATATAGGAGGGAAAGCTGAGGCACAGAATTTGTTAAACCTTTCTGAGCAGTATTTTTGGTTTTGCAACAGTAAGGTTCTATGGGCTGCCCCATTCATTCACATAACAAGGGTTGCAGGCATATTCAGTGGGTAAATATCCTGGTCATTATAAAACCAGTCCCACATTGCTTGCATATGATGCATATCAGCTGCTCTATCAGGTGTGTTCCACTTGGCATTCATAGGGGAGAAGGGCAGTCTCTCACTTCACAGGATAAACAGAACTTAAAATAGCTTTTAGCCAGTCTAGCAGAGTGGCTGTTCCTTCAGTACCTGTTGTCTGAACCACATATAGCCATCTGTGATTGTTCCATAGTGAACTGGAGGTCCTGCATTAACCCAAACATACTCTTCCATTCAAAACTAAGGACAGCATTCAAAACTAAAGATACAACCCTTAGGTAAGTTACTCTCAGAATTCATTTCAGTAAAAGTTTTTCAGGAAGCTAATGTAATCAATCCCCAACATAGAACAACTTCATTCTACAGGTTCTGGTTTCAATAGTTTCTTGGTTTTGCCCTTTGCCCACATTACTACCTTCTTGGTAATTAGATATCTTAGAGGTATTTTCTGTTGTCCCTGCATAATTTTTCCTCTGTGGGGGCAGTTTTGAGGCTAGGGGCCAAAGCTTAGATTCACTGAAATCTGAGTTCAGTATCAAGGTCCAACCAATCTTTCTCTTTTGCTTTTAATTTACCTATTACAGATAACAGGAACCAAAGGATGGAATATTTGCCTTTTTCTCATTATTTTTCATTTCTTCAGACTTCAGGGGAAAAACTCCTCAGGAGGTGGCTCCATCTGTAAATTCCATTGATAACTCTTGCTTTTAGCAACTGATTGTAGCACAGGCGCTACTCAACTATGGGTGACCATGTGCTTACCCAGGAATCACAGATTTCCTCATTCTCCTCATCCTTTCATCCTTTCTTCACAAAACACATGTTTCTGTGAATCAGGCAGGGCCATTCTAGCCAGTCCCACTTCACTGACACCAACTAAATTGGTTTCTAGACCCAGTTCCAACATGTGTGTCTGTGTCTAAGGGTCCTCACAGATACAACAAGCAGTGCTTTGACACCAGCTGTGGATCTTACTAATCAACTCCATTCTGACATTATCTACCTGGATATAGCATCAGAGTCTATAGGTTAGGGTTCATTCCTATAAGGTTGCCTCAGCCCCACCCCAACTTTAGATGCCCATCACAAGCCTGTGTTTCTGAATGGCCATATAGATTAGAGTTTCCAATGACCCCACTAGAGCAGCTCACAGAATTCAAAGAAATACTTAACTTACTGGAACACCAGTTTATTGTAAAAAGATATAACTCAAGAACATCAAGATGACAAAGATGCATAGGTCACTCCTCTTCCATGCCCTCACCAGATGTGCCATTTTTCCCAATATCTCCATGTGTTCACAAACCAAGAGCTCTCCAAACCTTATCCTTTTGGGGTTTCATGAAAGGTTTCATTACAGATGCATGACTGATCAACTCACTGGCCATTGGTGTTTGACTCAACCTCTAGCTCTTCCCCCCCGCCCCAGAAATCAGGGGGTGGGATTGAAATTCCAACACTCTAATCATGGTTGTTTCCCCTGGCAACCAGCCCCCATCCTTAGGTGCTTTCCAAAGTTAATCTCATCATCATAAACCCAATTGTGGTGGGAAAAGGCTTGTTATAAATAACAAGATACCCATTTTACCTTTATGGCTCTGAAGTCATAAACAGAACCATAAAATGAAGCCATAAACTGAGAACAAGAGATGAAATATCATAACAAAAGATACTTCTGTTATTTTTATTGCTTAGGAAATTCCAAGGGATTTGGGAGCTATAAACTAGGATCTGTGGATGATGACCAAATATATATTAGAAATACATTTTGGTTATCTGAATGACTAAATATGAATATGTATGTCTGTAGTCTCTGAGCTTCAATTGGCAGAGTTAAACACTCCCCCTCTTTAGAGGTACTTTTTCTTTACTTAGCACAACAGAGACTACTAGTTGTTTATCAATAACCTGTTTTCTTTTCTTCCTGGCCATATAACTAGTCTACATTTTCCAGTTTCTTTTGCAGTTAAATGAGTCTTTTTTTTAAAAAAAGATTTTATTTATTGATTTGACAGAGAGAGAGAGATCACAAGTAGGCAGAGAGGCAGGCAGAGAGAGGAGGAAGCAGGCTCCCTGCTGAGCAGAGAGCCAGATGTGGGCCTTGATCCCAGGACCCTGAGTTCATGACCTGAGCCAAAAGCATAGGCTTTAACCCACTGAGCCACCCAGGCACCCTGCAGTTAAATGAGTCTTAATGACTAAATTCTAGTCAATAGAATGTGAGATGAAATGACATATGCCATATCTGAGCCAAAGTTTTAAAGAAGTGCATAGGTCCTTCATGCTCTTTTTTCCCATTTTATTGATTAAACAAAGATGAGAGCAGAGTTTCAAGGGATGACAGATCTATGAGATGAAAATAATCTAAAGAACCTGGGTCCCTGAATGACTATATGGAGGACAGTCACCCAAAAACTGGGAATATTGACATATACCCCCAGAGTGCTATATAAATAAGAAATAAATCTCTATATTTATTTTAGATGTACTGGTCATAGCAATATAGCTCACCCTACGAGTACTTGAAGTGGTGTCATTTTGTAATCAAAATATAAAATATATGGCAATGGCTTAGTATTTGGTTGTCAGATGGTGAGAAAATAGCACTTCCAGACATCCAGAATGTTACAGAAAAACATTTGATTAAATTGTTGCCTGCAACAATTGGAAGGCAGAAGAAATACTTTTGGAGTCTGTAGCTTTAGGTAAAGAATTTGGAAGGCCAGATGTTAATGTGTATTAGAGGATTCTGGGTATAGTCTAAGGACTCCAAGAAAGAGACACACTCAGGCAAGAATGTCAAAGAAAAGAAAGAAAAGAGAGAAAGGATCTAAAAACAGAAAGCCTCATAAAGATGAAGTGTCATCTACTTCTTGATCCTAAATGGTAGGAAATAATGGAAAGATGTCAAATGGAAAAAGACCCCAGAGATTTTGCCGTTAACTTAAAGGATTTGGGTTTATAGCAGAATTCAGACTCTGTTGCCTTCCTGGCCACAGTTATTGTTTGATATGGTCTCCAGTTGGTCAGTGTTGAGTTGAGAGGAAGAGAGAGGTAGATACAAACAAATAAAGCCGGCTTTAAGGACATGTCTAGGAAAGAACTTTGGATTTGGTTACTGACACTTAGAACTGGGTGAAAGCAAATAGATCCTAGGACTTATATCTGGGATCAAATCAAAGAGCTTCTTCCAGTACCAGCTCAAGGGTTTCATCACAGATGAAGAGTGGAGGCTGCTGACTTACCATCACTCTCTGTCTTGAATGAAGGCTCTTTGTTGCAAGTAGCCTGTCCCTATCTCATTATTGTGTACTGAGTGTTTTGCATGTATGTGTGGGTTGAGGGAAGACATACATGTATTATGGGGTGAGGGAAGACATTTAGTTTTATATCTAGACCATATCACCCAGAAATTTGGCACTTTGAGCTGGTTGTAGCAAATAGATGAGGTTTGGTGTTGCCTGTCTTGAAGAGGAGCATGCATGTCTATTATATTCTGAAGTCCTTTGGGGCTTGTTGTATAGACTTGTTACATTTACTTGTCCAGCATCCTTTTCACTTTTATTACAGAAAGAAATGTTTCCCCCTGACAGGTTGCCTCACCACTTGGTCCTTTATTCCCTGCTGCAAAGATGCACTCATGACTCAGGCTGGTCCATGAGAATAGACCATCAACCTGGACTCAATGACTGGTTCATGGTCAAGCACCGGCTCAAACAGGGAAAATCAAGTTCTTATTTGGGGATTTGTGCAAGCATTGAGAGGCAGTTTCACTTCTTTTGTGATCTGCAGTGTTAAGGAAAATACAGCATGAAGTTAAAGGGAGCCAGTTTACGTCAAATAAAATGTCTACCAAGAATATAGCCAAACAGTGGCAGACAGCAGTGATCGAGGCAGTGAGAGAGACACAGTCCTAATGTGTTATTTCAATCCCTGGACAGTCACATATGAAATTAGGGCCATCTTTTGAACCTTCCTGTTTGGACTGTAAATCTTTCTGTGCTTTGGCTAGTTC
The DNA here is from genome assembly GCA_004023965.1 of Spilogale gracilis. NCBI lineage: Eukaryota > Metazoa > Chordata > Mammalia > Carnivora > Mephitidae > Spilogale > Spilogale gracilis. Next base: position 18,460 of record PITA01016420.1, read on the forward strand.
AGATGGAATTTTGTGATTTGTGACTGAAAATGTCTTGGAACTATTTTAGTGTTAGAATTGGGACCAGAACTCAGGTCTTCTGATCTTAATTTAGTGGTTTCCCCATACCTCATGATAGTTTATAAAATGGTTGTTGATTAAAATTAATAAAAGATTAATGATGAAATATGGTAAGAAAGACACTAGCCAGGCACCAGATTAATATTTGCAGAGAAATGAATAGTTCTCTTCTAGAGAAGTAGAATTGTGTGACCCTAGGAAGTTGGCTGGAAGTCTATAAGGATGGTGCCCCAATTTCCTGATGAGTACCAAGGAAAAGTTTGGTCAAAATCTTTTTTTAATATTTGAAGATTGGAACCTGGCATCAATAGCCAAGAAGCATAAAGCCAAAGGGTCAGACCAGTGGGAAGACCCCGTCCTGAGATTGATGTAGTAGCAAGAGTTTAGATTCTATACCTAAGCTGATCAACTTCAATAGTAACTCCTTCATTTATCAGTTGTTTGAATTTGGGCAAATCCATAACCTTTTTGAACAAAATTTCTCATACAGAAAACAGTATATTTCTCACTGGGTTGTAATAAAGATTAAAAACATATAGTCCATGTAAAACATGTGTAGTTTTTGGCACATAGTAAGAGCTCAATTTATAGTCATGATTATTATTAGTCATATTTGTTATTGGCTAGAACAAACAATTTGATATGCTATTTGGGGCTCCAAGAACCTCAGCAGAGAGAAAGACAGAACTACTGAAATATAGGGCTGGTAAGAGAGGTCATGCATGTCAGTCTGGGTCCTTTGAGAAGCAGATGCCAAGTGTAACTTAAAGTGCAAGAGAGGGACACCTGGGTGGCTCAATTGGTTAAGCATCTTGCTCTTGGTTTCAGCTCAAGTCATGATCACAGGGTCCTAGGATCAAGCCCCTACCTAGCTCTGTGCTCAGTGTAGAGTCTGCTTGAGTTTCTCTTCCTTTCACTCTTCCCCTCTCCCCACTCTCTCTCTCTTGCTAAAATAAAATAAATAAAATCTCTTAAAAAGAGAGTGTAAGAGGTTAATTGGGGGGATCCCTATGAAGGATATAGGAGAGAGGGAACGAGAGTAGGTGGAAAGACCTTCAGACTGCAGTGCAGGGGTGATGTCTGTGAAAGGAGAGAGGAGACAAAAGAAGATAAGCAGGAAGATCCTTGGACTGCAATGCAACCCTGAGGAAGTCTCCACCCAGAGCACAGATTGTCTGTGAGAGGAGCTAGCCTTTCTACCCAGAGCAGATTGTCTGTGGGAGGAGCTAGCCTTAGGCAGGAACTTGGCTCTTTTGCCTCTGCTGGGTTCCATCACGGGGAGCACCCTGGAGAGAATTGGGCCCCAGTGAGCAAGTTACTGCAGTGGATCATGAAGGCTCATCAGCTGAGGGCTTTCAGCTAACTCCCCTCCTCACAGTAGGTTCTCTCCCAAAGAAAGATCTGAGCACTTTAACTGTGAGGGCTCCTTTCCACTCACTATCTCCAAAGACATTCAGCAATCAAGAGGCAGCAACAGGGATAGGGCGAGACCTATTTCTCACATTTCTGACCATTTCTCCCCATCTCCTCATATTTTGCCTATTTTATTATTTGTCTCCTCATTGATGTTTCTACTTCTGTCCTGGATCTTGGTTCAATCTATTCTCAGCACAGACCTGGAGCTATTTTTTTTTTTTTTTGACATGTCAGTTGATGATACCCTTTACTCAAAACCCTCCACAGGTTTCCATGTCACTCAGAAAAGACTTCATGTAGGCCTGAGGCCCAGCTCTATTTGACCTCCCAGGACCTCTTCCCTTACACTTTGCTTCTTGCCAATTCAACTCCAGCCACATTAGCTTTTGTGCTATTCCTTGAACAAGCCAGGCAAGCATAAGCTCAGGACCACTTGCTCCTCCCTCTGCTTTAAATGCAGACATATGCAGATTCACTCCCTCACTTTCTTCAGGTCTTTGCTCTAATGCCACCTTTCAGAAGAGTCTCCTAAGTCCATCCAATCTAAAGGTGGAACTTCTCTAACTTCTCTATCCCCAGCAAATACTTCTTAGCATTTTCTCTACAGCACTTACCATCATCAAATACACAGCATGTTTTTTTTTTTTTTTTTACTTATTTTGTATATTGTCTGTTTCTCCAACTGGAATGTAACCTCTATAGGAGAAGAGGTTTTGGCTCTATTTTGTCAGCTGCTGTGACTTTTGTTGAATGAATGAACAAACACTGTGAACAGCGGCAGAAGGAATGGAGTTAAAAACCTGGATCAGTGAATCTTGGTCTGCGTCTAACTCTAGCACTTAAATAATGTATAAATTTTAAAGAGTCACTTATCCTTTTTGTGTTCCAGTTGCCACATCTGCATAAGGGAGAAACACAATAAATATCTTGCTGATTATAAATGCCAATGAAAGTAAGACAACAGACAGCCCAGGTGTTTTTATTGTTGTTTCTCTGACTCCATAAATAGTGGCATATTGTGGTCCCCACGCTAAGGCATTGAAGTCATTTGCAGTTCCTCCGGTGACATGTTATACCTTGGGTTAGTTAGCATTAATTGAAGACTGGGTCCTAATCCCAGCTCTACACTCATTCATTCGGTAACCCTAAGTAGGTATCTGGGCCTGTTTCTTCATTCATGTAATGAGATGATAATATCCACTACACTTAGCTCAGAGGGATGAGGATCAAATGAAATGCAGTTTGTGAAATCTCTTTGAAAACTGGAAATATCTACACAAAGGCAAAGGATTCATGATGGTTGATGATGTGGCTACACATGTCCCAGTCTAGAGTACCCAACTGGAGGGAAAGAAGAACCTAAGGGGAGGAATCATCACTTAGAGTTTCTATACCTTCATCTCTCCCAATCTATCACCACTTGCAACTCAGCCATCCAGCACATACTTCTTTAGTGCTCACTGGTTGTTTGAGAAACACAGACTTTGTATAATCTTCTTATTTCAGGTTTTTTTTTCAATCATCTTTTTTTTTCATCTGTTAGACCTGCCCTAATTTGGGGTGAGAGAGCATCTATTCAAGGGCTGTGCTACCTTCTGATAGTTTTTAAGTGGATATATTATGAAAGAATTATCAGGATCAAGGAACATGTTGCTTAAACTACTATCTTGACTTAGGTTTTCACATTAATCTGTGATCTTATGTAGAGCTATAATAATGTTCTCTTTGATTCCTTTATTTAAAAGCTTTCCCATTTTCTGGCTCTGAGTAACTTCTGTGTGCTTTTACCTTTGTTTGAGAGAAGGCTATCCCTTTTGCCATTACAGCTTGCTACCCCAAATGGACATAAACAGGGCACTGTCATATATCCATGAGAAAAGGTGACCTACATTGATGATGTTACAGTAGGGTATTAAAAGTACAATTGCAGCCATTTCTCCCAATTAAGGCTAACTCATCTGTGATTTCAGCCTCCCATTTGAAATAAAAGTCTGACGATAATTGGAGCACAGAGCTATTCACCACTGTACTTCAATCTGGAAATAATTGTCTTTGTTCAATTAGGAATCTGCATTTTCATGCCAGTCTTCACAGATTATTTTGAATGGAGAATGCACTCTGATTAAGAGCTATCCCTCTTGGAAGAAAAAAAATAGCAGCAGCCTGAAGTCTTCATCCCCTTGTTAGATTTAACATTTTGTTTTGTTCTCCTAGGCTGAGGAGGATGTCATATGAATGACTTCCTAGACTTCTTTATTTATAATGGCAAACATCTCTTATGGCATTCATGGATAGCTTTTAAAAAATTTTAATACCCAATATTGACTATACATTAACTAACTGAAATTTAAATTTAAAAAAATTTCAGGGGCACTTAGGTGGTTCAGTCACATCTGTTAAGCATCTGACTTTTGATTTCAGCTTAGGTCATGATCTTGGGGTCCTGGGATAGAGTGCTATATCAGGTGCCTCACTCAGCGAGGAGTCTGCTTAAGATTCTCTCTCTTTCTCTGTGTGTGTCTCTCTCTACCCTTTCCCTGCTCACTCTCTCCCTCTGTTTCTCAAATAAATAAATTAATTAAAAATAATTTAAGGCCTTCTTGAAATGATTCCCTAGAGTTGGGTTTGAAAAGGTATGACTTCATCTGAGGTCTTCAATTGATTTATCTTATTATAATAATTTAGGTTTTATATGAAAGAAAATCAGACCATCATTTATTTTTGCCATTTATAGAACTACTTACCCTCTTAGGTGCTTTTAAAATACAGAATCATAGATAACTCTTATTAAAAAAACTTTAAAAATTAAAGATTGTTCTCCCCATTCATAGATGAGGACAATAAAGTTCAGAGAGTTTATGTGACATTCCCAAGGTCACCCAGTAACTCACTGGTGAAACCAAGAGTCAGTGACAGGTCTGACTAGCTTGAAAGCCCATGTTCTCCCATGACTCTAGCAAGTTTTTGTTATTAATTTAAAACAGCCAAAGGAACATAATAAGAAACATTCATGTTAAAAATGATAAGATGTTGTGGATAGAACTATGAAAAACTCTGAAAAATGTCAACTCAACATGTTACTATAAACCATCTGGCTCCAATAATTCTGAACATGCCCCTATTTGGTATTTCCAGAAGAAAATAAAATGCCTCCAATTATGGAAACATATTAGTGCAATAAGAACTTTCTTAAATAATATGAGTTTTTATCCATATTATTACATGATTTAATCCCTTTCCTGAGATGGATTTCTTCATAAACTAGACCATGTCTTCTCCATGTTTTCATCCCTCCCATAAAACATAGTTATTAAGTAAGAAAATGAATGAATCACTCTTTAATAACCCCCAAGGGGCAGACAAGGTATATAGAATCCACATGTTACAAAGATGTATGTATGTGTGTGTGTGTGCATTCACACACATGCATGTGTGTGTGTGTGTGTGTGTGTGGGTGGGTGAATATGCACATGCAGGTCAAAAAAACCCATCAGTGCAAGAAGTAGAACTCTGGTCAAACCTTTCATTATCCCTTTTAGAAACATTATACAGGTATTTTAAATCTCTTCCTTTGAAGCAAAGTAATTCCTTCTCTTTAATAATACTCCCGTAAACCAACACATGAGTGTTTTCCCCATTCTTCATTCTTCCCTGCCTTTGACCATGCTGTTTCATAACGACAAGAAGAAAAGACTTACTTAAGCACCTGGATGGAAAGTGATAGCCAACCCAAGTTTTCTATTTGAAAATATAGAGTCAGTATTTGAGAGAGTTTGGGTCAAATGGAACTTGTAAGCAAGGGGGCTGATAACATCTACATTTCATGCTGAAGTTGATTCTGGTTGTAGAGTGTTTGTTTGGGGCCATGGGTTGGTGGGAGGAATGTAGAATGTTCTGTTGTTATCAGTCTGCTCTATAGGCTGTGGCAGGTGTGGAGATTACTTTCCAATAATGCCTGGAAGCAATATTTCTCACCTTCATAGGAACTTGCCATCTGGCTCTGAGGGCCAAAGATAATTCAGTCTCTAAATGAACTCACTTCCAGGTCCTCCTGAGCAAAAACTGATAAATGAGTCTGATTATACTGCTCCACAGCAATGTCAATAACACATCAGTATTTGGCCACTCTGAGTGAGTGTGTCAGATGTTCTCAGAAAAGAAAGTAGACCTTTCATTGAATTAACCTATCTCAAACCCAAGCACATTACTTAAGGGGATGAGGGAGCAAGCTTTATGAAGATTACGCAAGAAAAAAAAAAAAAACACTTGCATTGTATGTATAGAATGTAGATCTTTTCCATATAAATTCTGGTCTCATACAGAAAAATACCAGATTCAATTTTGGCCTTATATACCCTAGAATGAATAATTTGACCCATAAAAATGTTCTTTCCACTAAAAGCAGTAGTTAAACCTACAAAATTATGAAGCAATCTAGCTAACAAGATCTATGGCTTAAAAAAAATGGGTATATCAATCAGGAAAAGCTATGACATGCACTATTTACACTAAAAGACATACCTTTGAGAAAGGATATGGTTTCCCTCTTACTCTAATTAACTGAGCAGGCTGCTGAAATTGATAAAACTGATCAGATAATACCTTAAATCTCAATTTGATTTTGTCAATGTGGCATAACCATCTTAGGATGGTCATCCTGTATAACTAACATCAGGGAAAAGAGAGTCATGATTTGATGAGAACGTGGTCCCAGAGTTTCTTCCCTTGTTCTGCCATCAGACTTTGAGACGATACAAATATTCTTAACTAGGTGACACTAAGACTCTTAAAAAGAGTAAAGATAGAGGTTGTCATATATGGTGCTTAATTTGATGTGTCAACCGGGATGATGTCTTTGGATGGGATTAACATTTCAATTGGTGAATTTTGAGTAACCCAATCATCCTCTATAATGTGGGTAGGCCTCATCCAATCAATTGAAGGTCCAAATAGAACAGAAAGACTAGACCCAGACCAAGAAGGAGTTCTCTATCAAACTGCTTTAAATTTCATCAGCACCATCAACTCTCCTGGGTCTCATGCCTCCTGACTCACACTGAAGATTTGAGTTTGTCATCCTTCGTGATCGTATGAGTCAATTTCTTATAATAAATTTCCTTCTTTTTATATATACATATCCTATTGGTTCTATTTCTGAGAGAAGACCTAGCTAATACACAAAGGAAAGGCTAAATCAAAACACCAAGGTTGCAGAGAGTGATGACAAGATATAAGATTAACATGCCCCCTACCCCCCCATCCCCTCTGAACAGCAGTAATGTGCTGTACATCCATGGACAAAGTCCATTTGAGGGAACTGTTCACATCAGAGATCCTGAAACCCTGGTGTAGTCTAAGACCAAGGAGAGCCATTTTGAGAATACAGGCCCGCACCCAGGCCGCTGATTCACCGACTATGATCCTGGCTACAGGACCTAGAAACAACCCTATACCCCTGAGGACTGATCTACAGCCCTACTTGGCTTGCTGCTGTCACCAGCACCATATGCCAAGGGACTCAGGAGTCACATCTACCTGTGCATTGAGTAATATGCATACAGAGCTCCATCCCAGAGTGTGGATCCTAACGTGGCCTATGAACCAGCTCCAGCCCCTTCCAGCTGTGGTTTGAGAGCCCCTGTGGGTGAACCACCAGTGTCAGTCAGACTGTGAGTTCTGAAAGATCCCTATAATGGGGCTCCAGACAGTCTAGCTGTAGTCCTCAAACAAACACACAAACAAACAAAAAAAACCCAAAAACAAACCCCCAGGAAAAATCACACCTGGTTTTTTAAAATAACTATTCTTTATGTTAGAATATTTCTATTGATTTATTAACTATATTTCATCTTTAATCTATCCTATGACTTTGTGTTGCCCATATTACATTTTTCAGTCATGAAATTCCCATTTGAATTTTATGATTTCTATTTTTCTACTGATGTTTTCTGTCTTTAGTTGGTTATGAGGATGACAGATCATTTACAATTGTTGTTCAGTAATTCCAAACTCTGTGTCATCTCAAAGTCAGTCTTCCTTGACTGTCTCTTCACTATGAGTCACATTTTCCTGTTTTTTTTTTTTTTTAAATGTCAAATAAGTTTGGGTTGTATCCTGGAAATCATACATGATATATTGTCTGGACTCTTGATAGAGTTATATGCCTATGACGAGTATTGATTTTTGTTTGTTTGTCTTTCAAATAGTTAATTTGGCTGAATTCAACTGCAAATTTTTGTCTCCTTGCAGTGGGCAGTAGCTGAAATTTTAATTCAATTCTTTTTGCTTTGGATGAGCCATTAAGAGTTTGCTGCTAACTACCCATGGTAAGTTTAGAGATCAGCCAGGGATTTAAGCTAAGTTTATATGCAGAATTTATGGCGCGCTCTCTCTCTCTGTTTTGTTCACCCAGGGAATCTCCCTTCTTCTGTAATGGCTCTGAAATCTGTCTTCTAGTTCTTAGGGGCCACTAACACCATGGACTGCTATAAGAACAAGAACTCAACAGTGACATTTCCTTTTTCCAACAGTTAATCCTCCTCCAGAATTTTCCTGTTTGGGGTGACTTTCCAGGGTCTTCAGGCAATTGTTTCTTATTGTCTTTCCAGAATTTATGTTATTATGCCCAAGATGGTCAGTCATACAGGAGCTACCCAGCCATGTCCAAAAGGGGCAGCTTCGCAGGGGTGTCTGAGACCAACATCTGTACATAATCCTGTACACAAACCTCTGGGGGAAGGATTCCTTTATTTTTTCAGGGACAAATATTAAGAAGATTTAGTGTTCAAGGATTTATTTCACATGAAGCCAACCTCAGTTGTTACACGCTAATGTTACACTTTAGTAAGTGGCCAAACATGCAATCAGACAGCTGTTTGAAACTGGAATCCCCTTAAGTCCCAAATGTCAAATTTCCAGCTTAGTAAGTAGCATATAACAAACAAGTAAATTATACATTATGTTAAAAAATGATATGTGTTCTAAAAATAGTAAAATCAGAATAGGAGAATTGGGGGGCCAAGGATGGGGTAGAGGGTATTGTGAATAAAATGTGATGGTCTGGGTATAGCTCACTGGAAAAATGATATCTGGATTCTTGAAGGAGATAAGGGAATTTGCCTTGTAGATATCCGGGGAAAGCATTTCAGGAAGAGGGACAAGCATCATAGGCCACATGTATCAATTGCTACATATGTAGTCCTCCTAATAACCTTGAGGAAGAGGTTCTGTTATCTCTTTCTCAAAGATGTGGAAACTGAGGCACAGGGAGTTTAAATTATCATAATGGTCTCTGGTCACAAAGCTGGTAAGTGACAGAACCAGGTTCAATCCTTTGCATTCTATCTTCAGACCCCACCCCCTAAACACTCTGCTGTATTACCCATTTACTGGGCTATTTTTTCCAACAGGCTTTTAATTCTTGAGAAGCCTAGTCCCAAGCTTTCAGGTGACTCATTCTAGAGGAGTACAGATCACAGAATGAGATAAGTTGTGATACAGGTGTCCCTTGCTTTTTGAAAGTTTGCCTTCTGCCACTTTGCTTTTAGGAAAGACCTATATTAATACCTGTTTTCAAAGTAACCAAAAGAAATCCAAAGAGGATTTTTATTTTTATGAAGAAAAGATGAAAAGGGAAAATATAATTCAGCAGTTGTTTTGCAGTGAGGCACAACAGGGCTGGGGGGACACTGGGGTGAGGGGACAGAGTTTGGGGGGAGGGGCAGGACACCTAGAGCAGCAGTCAAGCTCCTTCCCTGGGAACTACACTCAGCATCTCAGCACCCAGCCACGAAGGCTTTGAGCTGTGTCTGTTTAATTTCAACTTATTTTGTGCATTCCTTAGTAAGATGTGTCCTAAAGTGTAAGAAAAGCCTAAGAGAAGTTTTCTTTTTAAAGGTATTCCTTCTTTTTTTTTTTTTTTAAGATTTTTTATTTTTATTTATTTGACAGAGAGAAACACAGCCAGGGAGGGAACACAAGCAGCAGGTGAGCAGAGAAGGAGAAGCAGGCTTCCTGCCAAGCAGGCAGCCTGATGCCAGGCTGGATCCAGGAACTCCACGATCATGACCTGAGCTGAAGGCAGAGCCTTAACCACGGGGCCACCCAGGTGCCACTAAGAAAAGTTATTTTGGAGGACTAGGGAAGGCTCAAAATTTTTTTCATGTAAGTTAACGATAATTACTTCTTTACACAATTTAGGCTTATGAAAGTTTTCAAGGAAATGCTCTGCTTTCTGATAGCGAGGAAACCTATAAAACGTAGTAAGGGCTCTAACCGAGGTCTATAGTGACATGGAAGTGAAGGCACCTTGTATGCTTCACACTGAAAGTTGACTAAACAAAAA
>PITA01016420.1:28379-46809 GCA_004023965.1 Spilogale gracilis
AGGAAGGAAGGAAGGAAGGAAGGAAGGAAGGAAGGAAGGAAGGAAGGGAGAGAGAGAGAAAATGGAAGAAAGAAATGGAGCAATGAAGAAAGGAGCAAGGGAGGGAAGATGGAAGGAGAAAAATTCTCCCCCCACACATACCCCCGGGGTAACTTCTTGATAGAATTTAAGCTTCCTCTATACAGCTATACAATCCTTGTATCAAAACATCTCATTATATACTCTAAATATAGAAATGTTAACTTATCAATCATATCTTAATAAAGCTGGAAACAAATAAACAGGCAGACACTCCTAAAAAAGGAGTTTGGGCCAATAGCTCATGTCTTCTGCTGAGCTGGTAGATATTAATCACCAGTACTAAAGATCATTAAGATCCCACGCTGAAATCGTATACCTGAAACAGCCCACCTATTTCACTTTAATAATTGTTATTTTTAGTCTATGCATGTGTCTCTAGAGACACTTATTTAACTGCTCCAAGACTCATATTATTTGTAAAGAGAGGTGGTAATATTTCTTCTCTTAATAGGGTTGTTGAAAGTGTTAAATGAAATAACACATTGCTCATCACATGTTACATGCTCATTAAATAGTCGCAGTAACTATTTCTGTTTCAGTCTGTTTCTTGGACATTAAAGTGCTCAACAAGTGATTGGTGTTTATGAATTTTAAGTTTTATTTCCTTGTTGGCATAGGTAAAAATGTTTGGGAATAAAGTGATACAGGACAAGCAATGGAAAAAGCACAGATTTTTGGAGACAAAAGAACTTGGACATGACTCTAGTTCTGCTAGTTTATTAGCTAAGGGAACTTCTGGGAATCACTAAACCTGTTTCCTTACTGGGGAAATAAAAAGAGCAATTCTTAAATATTAATAATAAATAGCTATAATTTATTGAATCTTACTGTGAGCCTGAGATCGCTCTAGATATCTATTTTTTCTTAAGATTTTATTTATTTATTTGTCAGAGAAAGAGAGAGAGAGAGAGAGAGAGAGAGAGAGAGAGAGAGAGAGCGAGAGCACAAGCAGGGAGAGTTGCAGGCAGAGGGAGAAGCAGGCTTCCCCTGAGCAAGGAATCTCATGTGGGACTGATCCCAGGATCCTGGGATCATGACCTGTGCCAAAGGCAGATGCTTAACCTACTGAGCCACCCAGGCATTCCTCATGGCATAATTTAGATATCTAGAGTAGGGAAGCCTTTAGCTCAGGACAGGATCTTGGGATCCAGGTCCACATCAGGCTCCTTGCTCGGCAAGGATCCTGCTTCTCCCTCTGCCTGCTCTGACTGCTGCTCCCCTGCTTTGGCTCCGTCTTTCTCTCTCTCACAAAGAAATAAAATCTTTTTAAAAAATAAAAATAAATTATGCCGTGAAATATTTACCAGGTAAGTACTACTAATATTATGGGTATCAAAAAAGGATAAGGATGATTGAAAAGATGCTGATCTTTGATATTGTTGAAAAAGTCTTAGCAAGTTGGTTCTCATTTCCTTGGTCACATCACTTTTCATATATCCCAAGGCTCAAATCTGGGCTCTACTTGTCTGTATCAATTCCACCTCCCTTGGAATGTCATCCAGTCCCAAGGCTTTAAGCACAATCTATAAATTTACTGCTTCCAAATTTTTATTTTTCAGCCACACCATCTACTCTGAGTCCTAATGCTTATATCCAGGTGGATACTCTATATTTTCAAACTTACCATGTCCACATGGAACCTCTGACCTCTTCCTTAAAATCCACTCTTAAAAACAAAAAAGCAAAACAACAAAACAAAACAAAACAAAAACCCACTCTTTATTTATTATTGGCAAGTCCATTTTTTTGCCAGTAGCTGCAAACCAAAGCTCATGTGGCCAACTTGACACTCTCTGACATCCATAGCCAACCATTAAGCATGGATTGTTTGTGCCCCTTTCAGAATATCTCCTGGCCACCATCATCTCTTGCTCAGACTATTGTAGTGCCTCTGAAGTGATCCCCTTGCTTTGGCTTTAATATTCTCCCTGCCCACTCCCATCCTCACACCTCTGTTGGAATACACCTTTAACCCCGTAGCAAAGGGGGTCCTAATTAAAAAGACAAATCAAATCATGTCAGTGCCCAAAATCTTCCTCTCTTGTGTTTCCTCCTCACATAGAGAAAAATTAAAGATCTTCACTGTGGTCTTCCAGGACCCTATCGTAGTCCCAGCCCCTTTTCCCCTACCTCAAATCACTTTGACCTCAGCTGCTTCTCCTCTCCCCTTTGGTCATTTTTTCCTTCCTCCTTTCTGTGTCCAGAACACACCGGGCATGTTTCTGCTCAGAAGCTTTGCCCATGCGTTTCCCTCTGCACAGAATGCTCTTCCCCCCCTATAGCTACACAGCCTTTTTTTTTTTTTTTTTTTTTTTTTTTTACCTCCTTCAGATTTTTGTGCAGAAGTTCCCTTCACAGTTCAACCTTCCCAGAAAGACTGGCTACATAATCTGTGAAACTCAGTGCAAAACAAAAATGCAGGGACCCTTTATTCAGAAAATGCTACTAGGGGCGCCTGGGTGGCTCAGTTGGTTAAGCCACTGCCTTCGGCTCGGGTCATGATCCCAGAGACCCGGAATCGAGTCCCACATTGGGCTCCCTGCTCAGCGGGAGGCCTACTTCTCCCTCTCTCACTCCCTCTGCTTGTGTTCCCTCTCTGGCTGTGTTTCTCTCTGTCAAATAAATAAAATCTTTAAAAAAAATTGCTACTAAGGACTCTGAGAAGTCCAACAGTAGTAACTTTATTTAATTCAAAAGTATCTAAAATTGTTTAAGCACAGAAGGTTGTTTCCTTCTGAATGACCATTCATGATATTTCCAAGTAACACATTTTGCAAAATATACCTGGCAGAAACTTGAAGATCTCCTTAAATTCTAAATTTTCATAAACCTATACTTGTATCAATATTAACAATCTATAAAATTATGTAATTAATATAAAAGTATAATAATATACTTCTCTTATATATAACCCATATATTATAAAATAATATGATATGCATTATATAATAAAAGTATAATATATATTTATAATATATAATCTATTTAAAATAATACATATTTAATATATAAATCTATAATATATATATGGAAAGGTATCTTTACCTTATAAAGGTACAGGTCTTTAATTATTTTCCCTTAGCTTTATAGAAAGTTTTTCAGGCGAGTATGAAAATGGGAATTTGCCCTTGGAGTGATTTCTGTACCCAAATAGGTTGGAAAAAATAATATAACAGACTTTGACAGGATATCTTTTAAATTTTTCTTCCAACATTATTTTAGCTTTCTTTTCATTAAAGTTTTTGTAAGATACTTGTGTGTTTTTTCTTTAGGTTCTTATTTAAATTCCAGTTAGTTAACATACAGTGTAATATTAGTTTCTGTATCCTTGGGATAAATACCTAGCAGTGCAATTGCTGAGTCGTAGGGTAGTTCTATTTTTAACTTTTTGAGGAAGCTCCATATTGTCTTCCACAGCGGTGGTTTGCACTCCCCCTAACAGTGCAAGAGGGTTCCCCTTTCTCCACATCCTCACTAACACCTGTTGTTTCCTGTATTTTTGGTTTTAGCCACTGGACACATTGTGAAGTGATATCTCATTGTAGTTTTGATTTGCATTTTCCTGATGATGAGTAATATTGAATATCTTTTCATGTGACTATTGGTCACCTGCATGTCTTCTTTGGAAAAATGTCTATTCATGTTTTCTGCCCATTTTAATTAAATTATTTGTTTTTAGGGTGCTGAATTTTATAAGTTCTTAATGTATCTTAGATATTAACCCTTTATCAGATATGTTATTTGCAAATATTTTCTCTCATTCAGTAGGTTGCCTTTTAGTTTTGTTTATCATTTCCTTTACAACGCAGAAGCTGTTTCTTTTGAGAAAATAAAAAATTTGAACAGACTAATAACAAGCAAAGAAATTGAATCACTGATAAAAAATCTAATGAACAAAAGTCCAGGACCAGATGGCTTCACAGGTGAATTCTTCCAAACATTTAAAGAAGAGTTAATATCTAGTTTTCTCAATCTATTCCAAAGAATAAGAAAGGAAAGAAAATTTCCAAATCGATTCTATGAGGCCAACATTACTCTGATACCAAAACCAGATAAAGACTCCACTAAAAAAGAGAACCATAGAGGTGCCTGGGTGGTTCAGTCATTAAGTGTCTGCCTTCTGCTCGGGTCATGATCCTGGAGTCCCAGGATGGAGCGCCGCCTTGGGTTCCCTGCTAGGTGGGAGGCCTCCTTCTCCCTCTCTCACTCTCTCTGCTTATGTTCCCTCTCTAGCTGTGTTTCTCTTTGTCAAATAAATAAATAAATAAAATCTTAAAAAAGAGAGAGAGAGAGAGAGAGAGAACCATAGATCAATGTCCCTGATGAACATGGATGTAAAAATTCTAAATAAAAGGCTAGGAAATCAAGTTCCAACAACACACTAAAAGAATCATTCACCATAATCAAGTGGACTTTACTCCTGGGTTGTAAGGGTGGTTCAATATTCACAGATCAATCAACATGATACATCACTTTGCTAAAAGAAAGGATAAGAAATATATGATCCTTTCAATAGATGGAGAAAAAGTATTTGACAAAGTACAATGTTGATTTATAATAAAAATCCTCAAAAAAGAAGGTTTAGAGGAAAAATAATTCAACATAATAAAGGTCACATATGAAAAATTCACAGCAAATATTATCCTCAATAGGGAAAAACTGAGAGCTTTTCCACTATGGGTCAGGTCAGGAAAAGACAGGGATGTCCAATCTTACCACTGTTGTTTAACATAGTATTGGAAGTCTTAGCCAGAGCAATCAGACAACAAAAGGAAATAACAGTCATCCAAATTAGCAAGAAAGAAGTAAAAATTTCACTATTTGCTGATGACATGATATTCTATATAGAAAACCAAAAAGATGACCAAAAAGTGCTGGAATTCAGTAAAGTTGCAGGATACAAAATCAACATACATAAATCAGTTGCATTTTTTAAAAAGATATATTTATTTATTTTAGAAAAAGAGAAAAAGAGTATGAATAGAAAGGGCAGAGGGAGAGGGAGAGAGAGACTCCTCAAGCCCACTCCCTGCTGAGTGCAGAGCCTGAATGCAGGGCTCAAGCTCAGAGCTCTGAGATCACGACCTGAGCTGAAATTAAGAATCAGACACTTAACTGACTGAGTCACCCTGGTGCACCTGTTGCATTTCTATACACCAATAATGAAGCAGCAGAAAGAGAAAACAAGGATCAATCCCATTTACAGCTTACACCCATAAGATAGCTAGGAATAAACCTAAACAAAGGGATGAAAGATCTGTACTCTGAAGACTACAAAACACTGACGAAAGAAAATGAAGACAACAAAAAGAAATGAAAAGACAGTCCATGCTCATGGATCAGAAAAATAAATACTGTTAAAATGTCTATACTACCCAAAGCTACATATTTAATACAACCTCTACCAAAATATCACCAGCATTTTTTCACAGAGCTAGAACAAACAATCCTAAAATCTGTATGGAACAACAAAAGATCCCAAACAGCCAAAGCAACCTTGAAAAAAAGACGTAAAGCTAGCAGCATCACAATTCCAGACTTCAAGCTCTATTACAAAGCTGTAGTGATCAAGACAGTATGTTAATGGCACAAAAAGACATAGACAGATCAATGGAATAGAACAGAAAATCCAGAAACGAACCCACAACTCTATGTGGGTCTTTGATAAAGTAGAAAAGAGCATCCAATGGGAGTGGGAAAAATAGACTGGACAGCAATATGCAAAAGAATGAAACTGGACCACTTTCTTATACCAGACACAAAAATAAATTCCTAATGAATTAAAGACCTAAAACTAATGAAACCATTAAAATCCTAGAAGAGAACAAAGCCAGTAATCTCTTTGACATGAGCCATAAAAGCTTCTTACTAGATATGTCTCCTGAGGCAAGGGAAACAAAAGCAAAAACAAAATATTGGCACTTCATCAAGATACTTGTTTTTTAGCAAGAAATGTGACTTTCACTCTTGGTACTTACTCCTCAAAGATGGCAATAATCATTATCTTGAAAGGTAACAGCCTCTAAAGACATAAAGCTGGAGGAAGGTTTCTTCTGAGGATGAGCGGAATATACGTGTATGCTCTCCTATAGGGTATTTTTCTTTTTTCTTTTTTTTTTTAAGATTTTATTTATTTATTTGACAGAGAGATCACAAGTGGGCTGAGAGGCAGACAGAGAGAGAGGAGGAAGCAGGCTCCCTGCCGAGCAGAGAGCCCAATGTGGGCCTCGATCCCAAGACCCTGAGATCATAACCTGAGCTGAAGGCAGAGGCTTTAACCCACTGAGCCCCCAGGCACCCCTATAGGGTATTTTTCTACTGTAGACAGGATACTTGCCATGTGCGTACACGTAAATGCATATGTTCTGTCTCAGTGTTGTTCAGAGTGAAAGACCAAGTCTGTTTTTAACACTACCATTCATAGACATTTATTTTTGCAAAATATAATACAAATAAACAACTAGAATAAA
Organism: Spilogale gracilis; assembly: GCA_004023965.1. Lineage (NCBI taxonomy): Eukaryota > Metazoa > Chordata > Mammalia > Carnivora > Mephitidae > Spilogale > Spilogale gracilis. The sequence continues at coordinate 34,931 of PITA01016420.1, forward strand.
GAAATTTAAAAAGTTATATGAAATACAAGGCCAGATCCATAATTATGAGACTCAACAGACATAAAATCACTCTGTCAAATTGCTATGAAGGTTTCTAAATGCATATTCTCAATTTCTATATTTATATCACCTCCGACCAGGACAGTCTGGGGACTGGAATGAGCCAATGGGTTACAGATTGAATAGCACTGCTCTACATCTTCTTGCCTTTGCCACTTTTTGGTATGTAACATATACTATCATATACTGTGATTTATCTTTCTATCTTCATGAGCACAAGAGATACCTGTTTGTGGCTTGAAATACCTAGGTGAAACACTATACTGGTTAGGTGCTCAATGAATGTGTGCTGATGTGCACACACCTGACAGGTAAATAGATGACATGTAGGTGGGTAAGGTAGGTAGAGTTTTATTTAAAAAAAACCCTTTGCATTATTTTTCCTTTTATATCCCTTCTTGGCTCAAAGTTCATAGCCTTATGTGGCTCAAAGTTTTGAGAGTTTTAACAAGAAAACAAAAAACCTTCTTTAAAAAATTTCCAAAATGAGGATAACTATTATAGAGTGTGATGTTTATAATGTACACAAAATCACAAAATAAGAGTTGTATAAAGCTTTTAAATAAGTTCTTTTTTTAAAAAGAAGAGTTGCTCCTACACGTTAACAAACTTGTATGCAGCTGTCCTGCTTTTAAATGTTTAAAATTTTTCTGTTAAGTGTCTCCATGTGCATAATATTATTTTAATACAACCACATATGCCATTTTTTGTAAGGTGGAAAAACATTTTTTTCTATCTTCTGAGCTTCCCTGATAGAAAATTTAACTCTGAAACTCCAAAAAGTAAAAGGGAGATGCCTAATGTATCTGCTTCTCAGAACTTGATGTTTTTTTTGATTCACCTCTAATGTTCTATTGGCAAAAGGTTGTTATAAATCTAATGCATTTTTCATACAAGCTTTTATGGCCTTTATTTTAGGCATTATGAACAAAAATATTTTAATGAATTCACCTGTGGTTCACTACTAACAAGAAATAGTATTTTAGTGCAATATACTTAATTTCTTTTGTACAAATTCTTATGTTAACAAAACAGTGGACAGAGCAATGAGCCCTTTCCTTCCTTGTCTGGAAAGCAGGATTCCCTGAGACCTTAAATCACACCATCCTGCACTTGTCCAATGGCCTGGTGATGACTGGGTTCCATAGAAGGACAAAGAACAGCAGATATGTCATAAAATCCAAGATATTAAGCTTGGAATGTGCTTCATTTCATTCTTAGCTCATAGCTGTTTCATGCCCTTCACTACTTCCTTCAGCTTCAGAATAAGTTGATACCTCCTCTTGCATTTAGACTGCCGCTCAGAGTTCAACACAAAATGTTTGTTGGAATCACAAACAACAAAACAGGTTAGTTGGAAAATGTAAAGATTCGAATGTGCTTATACAAGGCTAAAGAACAAAACAATAATAAACAACAGACTGAAACAATATATTTGCATCAGAAGTGCTCATATTAATATTTGCAAAGACCTATTCAAGTTTATCAATGAAGTCCACATTCCATTTGATAAATGAACAAAGAACAGGTAATTCCTCCAAGAGAAAATACAAATAGGAAGTAAACAAATGAAAACATTTTAATCCTCATTAGTGATCAAAGAAATAAGTATTAAAGAGGTTGATAGTAAAAATATATCAATTTAGAGATGCTACAGTCTATAAAAAGCTAAGATCTTTGAAACAATCATTAAAAATTATCATTGAACAAGTTTATGTTTGAAGGGAAAAAGAAATTTACATACTCATAGTATTCTAAATTGGTAATCCACAAATCAGTAAAACAGAAAAATTAGGAAGATATTCACACCATTTGGATCTGAAAAAACCTTGGAGGGATTTATTCTTAAGACGTAACTTATCAGAATCAAAAGCTAGAAGCATGAAGACACTGTAATGAAGGAAGACTAATGCATTATACAACAAAGGAAGATTAAGTAGCCAATAAAAGTAACACTTTGTAGAGCTCCATAGATAGGGGAAAAGAATGATCATGTGATATAAAATGACCATCAAAAATGTAAAACAGTTCCAGCTATTGAAAAACTGCCTGCATATGGCCATAGGTCAACTATACTTCAATAAAAGAAAAATAAAGAAAAATAAAAATTGCATGTATGTTGGTGATTGCAAAATTAAAAATTTGCCAGCTATTTTTGAGTGGCAGGTTAAGATCCCCCCCCCCCCCTTTTTGGGTGCAAATTATTTTACTTGGAATAGTTCTCCTATTCTGTGTATTTTTTCTCTTCTTTATCTATATACATTTACATTTTTTTTTTTAATTGAGGGAGAAATAAGGAAAGGATGAGTCTCTGGAGAAGATAGTTCTCCCCCCACCCCCTTCCAGTCAGGCTTTTGCCCACACTCAATTTTCTTCAGCCCTGTCAGCTCCCTTTCGGAGGAGTTGATGTGTAGCGCTAATCCTGTCTGTGGGCTGCCTCCCTATTCAGGACGGTATGCAAATAGTTCCAAACCAGAGCATTTTAGACCTATTCAGGGCCCAAGACAACACACTTTTCATTAGCATTTGAAGTGCGAGGGCTGAAAAAGGGGAATGGACAACTTTTTTTTTTTTCTTTTGGCTCCAAGCTTTGGGGAGACTTGAAAATGTACGTTTTTCATCCCTTTGCACACATCAGCATTGGCGCTAAACTTCAGAGAGATGCATTGACTGCCCTCAGGGGAAAGCATTCAGGGGGACTTTTACACATACACAGAGGGCCATTGCCTGAAATAAATCACAGAATGGAGGTGGCAGAGATGAAGCGAGAGAGGTTCAGCAGGCTAGGCTCCGCGTCCAGAGGCATGAATTTAAATCACGATTTATTTTCTTCTCACTGTGCTCTTGCATGAACCTCAGTTTCTTAATCTTCAGCGTTGAGGAGGGGGCGTTGGAGACAAGGGCACGGGATTTAAAATGCATGGCAGGCCTCCCATAAAACCTCCCTCTGGAGGTGCTGCGTCTGCGGCCCAGTGGTTAGAGCCTAGTGCTCTGAAATCTGGGTCACAAGTTCAATCCCCTTCTGGGTCAGTTAGCTTTTCTCTGTTCCACAGCCACACACTAAAGGCCTGAGCCCCTCATTCAGGCTGAATGTCTAACAAAATGTGTGCCCTTGGTCACTGCACAAAACAGCCCAGCCAGAGCCTAGCAAATCCATCCTCCACTGCAGGGGACCATCAGGAAGCAAGCTGACATTGGGGCCTGCAGAAGAAGGCACATTTCTGCTGGGACAAGGTGGGAAGGGAGACAGGCGTATGTGGGAAGGAGTGGTGAGGAGTGGGTCCTGGGGACAGACAGACCTTGAGGGAGTTCCCTCAAGATCCCTGCAACTTACTGCATAATTCTGGGTAAGTTATTTAACCTTTTTGAGGCTCAGCTGTAGATGGTGGCTACTGCATAGGGCTGTTGTGATGACTGCAGTTCAAGTGATTCATACTGTGACTAGCATGCTCTGAACTCAGCCAAGCTTTGCTAGAATTGTCAATCCCCATGATAAATTGGTTCCCTGAGGCTCTTTTGGGATACTAGGGAGGATGACCCTACGTATGAAGGTAAGACAGAGAGGTCTCTGAGTGCTTGAGATCTACCTTGTACCATGATAGATTTTTGCAGGAAAGAGGAGTAGTAAAAATAACAAAAACCTACATGGGTCTCGTCTCAAAGAATTTATAGAGTTACATGACTCAGCCCTAAATTCTGATTCAATCGGTTATTAACTAGGTTATGTTGGATCAGATAATCCTTCTATGCCTAAGTTTTCTCACCTGTAAAATAAGGATACAAACTCTCTACCTCATTGGGTGGTTGCAGAATGCAATGAGCAATGCATCAAAGCCCTTAGTATTTCTTGTAAGCCTTTAAATGAACAGATATTTGTATTGTAAGAAAATAAAACAAACTTTCGCCATTCAGCTTTGTAAAAGCTACAGCCTCCTGTTGTAAGCTCGATCAGAGTCTTAGTGTTTTTCATAATTTGACAGCAACCTACCTTTCTAGTTTTGCTTTTGCTGCCTGTGTCATAACACCCTCCCCAGCACATCTTGCAGCTCACGTATGGTGATGGGTCCGCCATTCCATGATGCCTCTTTGCTTCCACCCTGTCCTACCATGTAGCAACACATGCGCCCTCCCTCTCTAGCAACACAAGCACCCTCCCTCTCATTTATTCACCTAGTGAACCAAGGCTCCAAATTTTGTTCCGCTGGGAAGCCTTCCTTGCCCAGAAGAATCCTGTCTCCTCTAACTGCAGGTTGTTTTATGCCCAAGGATATAAAGTACAATAAAGTGGATCCATTTACAGCAGTGGCAAAATTTCAAGAAAATAATGAAAAACAAGTTTCCTATTGGCCTTCCAAGAGGAGGCAATGTGTCTGCCTCCTTCCAGTGGAGAGCAGAACAGGGAAGATATTAAGGACTAGAGTTGCCATCCAGTTCTGTTGTAACATCTTCCATCCTCCCACAGAAAACCTCAGCCCTCGCTGAGGAAGCCTAGTTTTGTGTCCATGACAAATCCAGTTTGTACTTGATCCTCTCTGAGCTACTTCTTTATCACGATGAAGTGAGTAGAGGGGAAAGCCTTGAGCTCACTCTTGAGTAGATTGGGCAATTATCATCATTTCAACACCTAAGTGCCTGGACCAAGAAGTGTGGAACTGAGAAGGACTGCCAGATTGAGGCTGTATCCCAGATAGTAGGAAAGAGTGTTGTGGTCGATTAGTGATGTCTACAGTGGGTGCTAGAATGGAGTGGTTGTACTTTTGCTACATACTTGCAAACCTGCCCGAGAGGTTATAATATGTTCCTCACACTTGCCTATTATTTCATCTAGAAGTCTGGGGCCACCTGAAATGAGCTCTCTGACACACTCTCTCTACTTCATTATTTTCTTCCATCTTCACCTAGCTTCTCTGAAGCAACTATCTCAAGGAATAAAAGAAATGTTCTTTCTCCAAAGTAACTTCTCCCTACCTATCCTTTATCCAGTGTCCTTCCATCTGCCTCCAAACTGAAAAAAATTAAAACCCCAGATGCATACATCCACTGCCTCCTTTACATTCCCATTAGAATGCATGAAAGCCATCTCAAAGTGAATGTCTTATGCTCTTCCCCCAATCTGTTCTTCCCATTATCTTTGGCATTTCCATGAATAGCAATCTTGTTATTTTAATTGATCAGGCCACAAACCTAGGAGTGACATTTGATTCTCAAATTCCATATCTGACTCATCAACAAATGCTAAATCTTTGATGCTTAATCTTTGAAGTACATCTGACTCCAACATCTCGTTTTCATCACAACCTGTGTTCACACTACTATCATACTCACCCAGATTAAAGTAATGGCCACCCACCTAGTTTTTCTGCTTCTATCCTTGCTCCCTATGTCTGTTTTCACCAAAGCAAATGATATGATTCTATTAAATATAGGCAGGTCTTAACTAACTTCTCCTCTGCTCTAAAACTTTCCAACATTCCCTCTTCTTTTTCAGAATAAAAGCCAAAGTCCTCTCAGTGAGGATTTTATAATCATCTCTTACTTTAAAATCATCTCTTAACTACTCCTTTGTTTGTTTGCTATATTTAGTCACATTGGCTCCTTGTTACTCCGAAGACACAAATCTCATTCTTACTGCAGGGCCTTTGCACTTGCTGTTTCTTCTGACTAGGATGCTATTTTTCTTTGGATAATCTACTTGGTTGATTCCCTGATCTCCATTTGTTCTTTGCTTAGATGGCACCTTCTCAGTGAGTCCTTCCCAATCGTCCTGCTCAAAATGGCTCCCTCTCTTCCTCACCTCCCTAACCTTGTTCACTGCTTTATTTTTCTCCAAAGCACTTCTTTCATCTGATGCACCACATTTTTATTTACTTGATTGGTTGGCTGTTACCTGTCATGCCACTAAAATATGAGCTGCACAAGGGTAGGGACTTGGGTTGTTTTGTTCCCTGCAGTATTCCCTGAGCCTAGGACAGTGCCTGGCACAGAGTAGGCATCAGTAAAAATTTGTTAAGTGAATAAATGAAATAATGAATATAACAAGCTTTACACTGTTCCTGGTACTCAGCAGATGTTCAATAAATGCTATTTTATTTCTCACAGGGTTTTGTCAAGACCAAAGGCGGTAGTGAATAAAGAAACAGGATGTATTTCTAGAAAATGCTACACCATTCTAAGATGTTACTACCTTCATTGTTGTGCTTATCACAGTGCCTTGTATTTAGCCCACATGGATTTTGAGCAGAAATTTAGATGGGATAGCTGCCAGAAACAGACACTGGGGTGGCCACAGCTTCTTATCTGTTGTGGGCTAGAAATCCAGATGACTGAATCATTTTAATTATGTTGAAAATGACAGCAAATGTTTTTATTGTGTTCTCATGGCTGTATATAAGAGATAAATCCTATACAGAATAACCACGAGGGTGCAAAAACCATGGCCACCTGAAGTCACTTGGGACCCCAGCAAGCAGGCCTAGGTATCTTAGCAAGTCTGTGGAGACCTGGATAAACAAAACTCAGCCATTAAGAAAAGGCTGGACGTCTAGTTACACTAGGTGTCAACAAAAGGAAATGGAATATATCTTAGGGAGGTTTTCATACCAAATGGTCAAAATTCTATAGAAACTCATTTTTGAATCTTATATGAGTATGCTTCAAGACTGAACAAATCAATTGGTGTGAATTCCTTCAGCTTTCAAAAATAGTATAAATAACATTATTATTTACACACTACAAACAGCCTTGGAAGTAAAAGTCTTAAAAACCACTCTGCCTGCCCTGCTCACCAGCTCTGCTTCTTATACTGACAATCAAATCTTTTCTGTACATTTTTGAATGGCTCATTGGTTATGTTATATTACTTTTAATGGGGTTCCTTCAGAGGTTGAAAAGGATGATTTTCTGGATAGAAAATAAAACTAAAAGTGTTCCATAGTGACCCCCAAAGGGATGAAGTAAGCAAATCTGAGGGGGAAAAAAGCAAAAAACAAACAAAAAAACGCCAGCAAGTTTGTGCTAAAAGGGGTCAGATTAACTAATTATTAATACTTAATTAATAATTAAGTATTATTAATTAATTAAGCACAGGTAATTCTAATGAATAAACAGGTCATAGTTAGACCTCATCCATACTCCTGGTTGTAAACCCTTTGAGCTTAAGTGGTGATCAGATGAGGTGTTTGCTAAAGACACTGACATCTGTCCTTTTGGCTCTGTCAGAGTTCAAGACTTGGAAGGTCTCTGAACCTTAAGGTAATGATGACCAACACTCATCTTTTTCCCTTTTTAGGCCAGGACAGGCTGTGACTCTGGAGAGGTGACCTCAGGAGAGGTATTGACAACCATCACTCAAAGCTGTCTCCAGAGATCCAGAAACCCATCATCCATTTTATTCTTCTTAATTCCCTTTGCTCCCTTTAAGACCTAATTTTGCTACATAACATATAAATATTCTTCTTTCAGAGGTATTTATTTGCAAGCACCAAAGAAGAGCTGCCAAAAGCAATCATAAAAAGTCATTGGCATTGAGTGTGAGTGGGCTAGCGTCCTGAGTGTGGGTATCAGACGAGAACACCCACCAATCAGTGAGAAGGGCTTTGGGGAATGCAAGCCCTGACCCCATCTCTGCTTGCCCCTTCTAGACAGCCCTCCTGCAGTCTCCTCTCCCTCTCTTATTTCCTTAGCCTCTTGCAGGCAGGTTTGCTCCTTCCCTCCGCCTAGAGACTATTCAGTGTCCCGTGAAAACCAACTTCTTTCCTTTTCTCTTCCAACCTTTTCCTAAGTGAGGTCACACCTCCTTTCCCCACTCGCTCACTTTCCATTCTCATGTGAGCCCCTCCAAGCTGCCTTCCACTCCCAATGGAGTGATAATCATCTTGCTAAGATAACTGTCAACCATCTAACTGACAGTGCAATTATGTTTCCTTGTCTCCTGTGAAATTATGCACTTCTGACTGTCCTTGAAACTTTCTTTTCATTCTTCCTCCACATCATAGGTGATTCTTTTTGCCTACAGCTCCATGTTCATTTCATGAATTGTTCTAATACTTGCTTTTCCTGGAGGACTCTTGTATGTTCGTAGGGTTTCAGTTAACACCTGTATGCCCAAGACCTCTCTCATATGTATCTGTAGAGAGATAGATATGTTTCCAGCTCAACTTGTCCAAAACTGAAAATTCTAATTCCCTCCTAAACTAGGTCCCTCAGTGTTTAATTTATTTTAAAAACATGTGTATATATAGTGTACTTTCTGTAAAGCACTAACTTAAGCACTATACAAATATTGAATAATTTCATTATTGTGCTAACCCTGTGAATAGAATAAGTCCTATTATTATCATTACCTTTTTACAGCTGCAGGAATAGAAGCACAAGAGGTTACATAACTTGCCTAAACTCCCAGAAGTAGTAGAAGAACCAGGATTCAAATAAAGACATTGTAGCTCTGGAGCCCATACAGTGAGCCAATAAGTGGCATTGCCTCCTAGTCTGCTTCTCACACTGGACAACTTACCACTGCCCCACTCAGTCATGCCAGAGACCTATGGCAATTTTCTCTTTACTGTCTGCACTTGGCAAATGAGCAAATCCTGATGATTTTTAAATACATGTCTCTGAAGTATAAAGTACAGGCAACAAAGTGCGTAAGTCTGAAGTGAGCACGTCAATGAATTTTAAAGAGTATACACATCCATTGAGTCACAACCAAGAGCAAGATGTAGGATTTTACCCGTGCCTTGGAAGTTTCCCTCATGCTCTGCCTAGTCATTACACAAGTTACAAAACATGGTTCTAGTTTTGCCTATCTCTAAACTTTATTAAATGGAATTATAGAGTATAAATTCTTTCAAGACTGGCTACTTGCCCTCAACATTTGCTGTATGATATCATGTTTTGTGTAGCAGTAGATTGTTTGAAAGAGATTTTATTTTATTGCTTTATAATATTTCATTTATAAATATTTATACTTTCTCCATTTTCTTGTTAATGGACTTGTGTTCTGTTTTCAGTTTTAGGTTATTAAAAATAATGCTGCTGTGAATGTTCTGTACATGTTTGTTTGTGTACAAAAATACACATTTCTTTTGGGTTTATACCCAGCGGTGAATGTACTAATCACAGAGTATGCATATAATCGGTTTTACAAATGCTGTCAAGCAATTTTTCAAAGTGGCGTCAGCAATTTACATTTCTGCCAGTAGTTTCTGAGAGTTCAGGTGATCTAAATCTTCACCAGTTTTGATATTTTCACATGTTTTATTTTATTTTACTTTGTTTTATTTTTAGAGAGACAGAGGGAGTGTAAGTGACAGAAGGCAGGGCAGGGGGAGAGGGAAACAGAATCTCAACACAGGTCCTGATATTTTATTTTATTAGTTGTTCTCCAATGACTAATGATCTTCAGCATCTTTGCATATGTTATCACTCATTTAGAATCCTCTTTTGTGAAAAGCCTGTCCAAGGCACTTGTCCATGTTTTACTTGGTTGTCTGAATTTCTTTTTTTCCTGATTCAAGGACTTATTTATATAGCCTGAATATAGGTCCTTTGTCAAATATATATGTATTTGTCAAATTATATATATATATATATATATATACTGAAATCTCTTTGTGGCTTTTCTCTGCGCTCTCATAATGGTGTTCTATGGAGAACATAAAGTTCTTAAATTTCATTAAGTCCAATTTTTTTAAAAAAGATTTTATTTATTTAAGACAGACACAGAGAGAAAGAATGGAGGAGGTTAAAAGGGAAGGGAGAGGGCCAAGCTGACTCTGCACAGAGCACAGAGTGGGGTTAGATCTCATAACCCTGAGATCATGAACTGAGTGGAAACCAAGAGTTGGATGCTTTACCAAATGAGCCACCCAGGCACTCCCATTAAGTCCAATTTATCAGTATCTCTTATGCTTAATTCTTTTTAAAATTCTTTCTTTTTGGTTCATTCTATCTATGCGGAGCTCCTCCTAATTATCCTTATTACTCCTTTGATGTCTGCAGGGTCTGTAATAATATCCTAATTTCATTCCTAATATTGGCACATTGTGTCTGTCTTGCTTGAGGTTTGTTAATATTATTGATCTTTTCAAATAACTAACTCTTTATTTCATTTGTTTTCTATATTTTCTGTTTCCAATTTTATTGATTTCTGCACTTAACTTTATTATTTTCTCCCTTCTGCTTGCTTTTTGACTTACTTTGCTCTTCTTTATGTAGATGTTTTAGGAGGAGCTTAGGTTATTAATTTGAGACTTTCCCTCTTTTCTATTTATGAGTTTAGTGCTATAAATGTCCCTTTCAATACCACTTTAGCTGTGTTGCAGAAGTTGTATTATGCTGTGCTTTCACTTTTATTCAGTTAAATGTATCTTTCAATTCCCCTCGAGACTTCTTTAACCCACAAAAAATTTAGACACTTGCCGTTTAGTTTCCAAGTGTTTGGAGATTTTCTCATTATCTTTCTGACATTGATTTCTAGTTTGGTTTCATCACAGTTGGAGAGCACATTCTGTATGACTTTAATTCTTTTAAATTTGTTGAGGTTTGCTTTACGGCTCAGGATATGGGCTATCTTGATAGATGTTCTGTGGACCCTGGAAAGAATCTGTATTCTGTTTTTTGGTTCAGGTGTCTTGTCATTGTCCATTAGATCTTATTGGTGATGGTAATGCTAATTTTGTTTGTAGTTCTATGCATTGTTGAAAGAAGTATGTTAAAGTCCTCAATTCTAACTGTGAACTTGGCTAGTTATCTTTTTATTCTACCAATTTTCTCCTGCTATTTTGCAGCTCTGTGTTCAAGACATACACATGTAGGGTTGTGATGTCATCTTTCCTTTTATCACTTGAAAAATGTGCCAATTCTGGCCACTGTGGTTTCTGATAAGAAATACTCTGTCGTCCACATGTGGGTGTGAACACCTCCCTGTAGGTAAAGATGTCACTTCTCTTTCATTAAAATCAAGATATTTTGTTTGCCTTTAGTTTTCAGAAGGTGGACAGTTATCTGCTTTGGACTGAATTTCTTTATGTTTAGTGTGTTTGGATTATGTTCAAGTTCTTGAATCTTTAGGCTTATTTTTTTTTTGCCTAATTCTAGAATTTTTCTTGATCATTTCTTTGCATAATTTTCTCATCCCTTATAATTCTTGAGAGGGGATGTTTCTGGCCCTGCTAAGTGAGGATGTTTTGGCTTCCCAGTAGGCCACCAGTGATACCTCCTTTGCTGGGGGAAGTAGAAGTGTCTTATTACTTCTCCCTATATTGCCTCCATTGACACCATGGATGGAGGTGTCCTTTTTACTGCTAGTTAGTAGTGAAGGTGCCGACTTTCTTTTTTTTTTTTTTTAGGATTTATTTTATGATTTTTTTTTTATTGTTACTAAAAATTTTTTTTCTAGTGTTTGAAGATTCATTCCCCATTCCCCACACCCACTGCTCCACGCTTTAGGTGTCCCCAGTACCCACCACCAGGCTCTCCCATCCCTCCAACCCACTCCCTCCAAGTCCCTCAGTTTGTTTCTGTGTCCAAAGTCTCTGTTGTTTCGTTTCCCTCCCTAGATTACCCTAGTTCTCATTTACTTTCCTTCTCCCACTGCCCTCCAGTTTACCCCTCATGCACGGCAAGTAAGTGAAACCATGCGATACTTGACTTTCTCCTCTTGGCTTATTTCACTCAGCATAATCTCTTCCAGTCCAGTCCATGTTGCTACAAAAGTTGGATATTCATCCTTTCTGATGGAGGCATAGTATTCCATTGTATATATGTACCACATCTTCTTTATCCATTCATCTGTTGATGGGCACCTTGGCTCTTTCCAC
>PITA01016421.1:0-46705 GCA_004023965.1 Spilogale gracilis
ACACACACACACACACACACACACAAATAGTAACTATTAAGTAATGGTCTGTAGATACACTTTATACAAAATAATTATCTGATCAGGAAGTTTTAGCAAAGGGATTAATAAAGCTAAAGGAAGGGAGGGTTTGACTTAGTAAAATTATTTGTCAAAAAGAACAAAATCTAAGGGAAGATAGGAAGAACTATCAGAATCCCATCAAATATTCTGGAACAGGAAAAAAGGAACATATTAGAGTGCTTGAGGCAATAAGAAATATGGCCCAGAAGCAACATTCATGTCAGCAGCAACAGACATTGGGGCTCAGAGAGCACAGATTCACTGAAGACATAGATGCGCATGACACACAGCGAGAACATCGTGGAATCTTAGATTTGTGGGAAAACAGTTTCTCTATACCTAATTGGCAATTTAGCATTGTCTTTATCCCTTTCTGCTATTTGAAAGTATTTGGAAAATAACGGACTTAATTTTTCTTTTTTAAAAGTATTTTTATCTGATTATCTCACAAATTACTTAGAGAATTGTCGGTTAATCTTGTCACTTCTATGTTGTAACAGTCCAATTCTCTACCCTAAATTGCCTGCAAACTCCTTCTCATCCTTCAATCCCCACACCTACTGCTCTAGCTCAGGCTGTTATTACTAAGGGGAAAAAATAACCTCTATATGGTCCCCTCCATTGCTTTTGCTTTTGCCTATTCCATCTATATAGGGCAACAACATGTTTCTGTAAGGTTAATATAGAGACCGCAATCTCTTCTCATACCAAAACAGAATTTAGCAAGAAATAATGAGGTGCTATATTAAAGATATATACATTTTAAACTCAGTATTAAGAGATTCTTATGACTTGCTTGTCTGTACTCACAGAGAAATTGAAATTTATAAGATTACCTAAATATATTAATTTTCTATGAACAATTAGAAAGAGAAGGCGCTCAGTTAACATGCTATCTAAATCTATAATATACTTTCAAGTGTTTGCTTAATCTGTAGCTAATTATGGATAAACTTCAATATAATGGTGGCAATACCTTGCATTTTCACTATAAATTCTAAACTCTTAAATACAAGATTCTAAGATTTAGTGTGGTTTCATTCTGTTACTTATGATAACTTTGCAGAGGACAAAGAAAATATGATTAGCTTGTAGGAGCAGGTTAATTTCAATAGCTTATTAAAATACGCCAGATAGGGGCGCCTGGGTGGCTCAGTTGGTTAAGCGACTGCCTTTGGCTCAGGTCATGATCCTGGAGACCCAGGATCGAGTCCCACATCGGGCTCCCTGCTCGGTGGGAAGCCTGCTTCTTCCTCTTTCAGTCCCCCTGCTTGTGTTCCCTCTCTGGCTGTGTTTCTCTCTATCAAATAAATAAAAATCTTAAAAAAAAAATACTCCAGATATATGTAAACATTAAAATACCTCAGGGGCACAAATACTATCAAATAATTATTCTTCTGAAAATAACTGCATATGAAATGGGTTCAAATTCCAGATGGTTTTAACAATTAATGAGATGCTAAGCTAAAAGAACATTTCTTTGGCTTCTTAAAAGGGAATAACATCTATCTTTGACTTCTAATATTATATTATAGATGTTCTAAAGTTAAGTTATCACCCTTTTTGGGTTTTTGAAAACTTTGCTTGTCTCTTGTATCTCATAATTCCATAGTTGTATTTCTCCAAAAGCTTGTAACGATTATACAATATTCACTACCCAGTTTGTGTTGTTTATTGATATACTTCAGAAGCCAGGAGATTAATAGGAAGTAAAATAAAACCCTGAAATAACTTAAGAACAAGAGCTATCTTTTCGATGACAGGCTTAAGTTTGCCAAAATACAAAATATATTCAGTTAAAGAACTTATAATTTATTGATAATTACCATCATCTAAAAAAATTGAATTTTCCACTGTTACTTTGAAGTGTAACTCATCCCTATGACAAATTAATCTGTGTAATTAGGGACCATGGTCTCTTGTTATTGAAAAAGATTATTAGTTTATGGAATACCTTTAATGGAAGCATTTTATTAGAGAAGTCTAAGTGTGATCACTGAATTTTGTGAAGACTGTAGAGGGAAAACAGTTATATTTATACAGCATTTGTTATGAATAATTCAAGAGATTTTCTGAATCTAACAATGTTCAAATGCCATGAAGAGGGGGGAAATCATTAAAAGAATAATTTTGGAAGCCATTTTCCAACTCTTCTTGTACATTTTAGGGGTGAGAGTGACAGTATATGATTTTTTTTAAGATTGTATTTATTTATTTGACACAGAGAGAGATCACAAGTAGGCAGAGAGGCAGGCAGAGAGAGAGGAGGAAGCAGGCTCCCCACCGAGCAGAGAGCCTGATGGGGCCTCGATCCCAGGACCCTGAGATCATGACCTGAGCCGAAGGCAAAGGCTTTAACCCACTGAGCCACCCAGGCGCCTGACAGTATATGATTTAATGAGATAATAGGTAATAGAATATATTCACTCACCTTAGGGTTTCTAACTCATAAGAAATTTTAAAATTCTAATTTTTTTTTTTTTAATCTCGTTGACTAGCAAGATCTTGTGTTTAAGACAGGAAGATGTCCAACCAGTGGGAATACAATCTGAGGCAGATCAGAAGGGCCCAAACATCTTTGCCCCCCCTCCCCAACTCTGACCAAAATCAAGAGCAAATTCTGTGGATACACTTCTCTATAATAATGAAAGTGTTATGTTTTGGAGAGATAGAGGCAGATTTCTTTTAAGAGAAACTGGTGAGAGGGAAGGGAAGCTAGAAACAGTTTTAAAAGAAAGACCTTGCCATCACTTTTTATTCATCTGCATGTGACTAAGGTTTTTTTGGGCCAATCATGAGAAGACAAGGCTTCCAGAGTGTTGAACTAGTTCATTTGCACCCTCATAATTAACATCTTTTAGAATAGAATGCAGAACATACTGTATTCCAAAGCCTGTAGGAAATTCCAGAGATCCCCTTAGGCTACTTTATTAACTTATTTAATAAAAGACTTAAAATTTTCTAGGCTGGGGTATTTGTTGGTATTCCACTTATTTGCTCCCCAAAAATAACCCAAATATAATATATAATACCTTGAAGGAAACAAAAGCTATCCTCAGTGTTCAGTGGGTTGACAGGACTCATGTGAATGATTCCACTTGTGTTCTCCTGAGAGGGTCAAAGGAAGTGGCCCACTACCCTGGTTGGATTTTTTTTTTTTTTTGGTCGTTGGCTTGGAGCTAAGCTGGGGTTGTGGACCAGAGTTCCTATATGTGATTCTGCCACATGGGTTGGGCTTCTTTCCACAGAACAGCGGTTGGTTTTAAATGAGAATGTCCCAAGTATGAGTGTTCCATGAGACAAGCAGCAGAAGATGGATACTACTAGGCTAATAGAAGAGTATATCTGATGTAGCATCATTCCTGACATTATTCTAATAGTCAGTGTAGTCAAAATTTTTATCCTATTCTTGTTCTGATAAATAAAAAGCAAACAGAGATTAGATCTACTTTTTGATGGGAAACTGGAAAAGTCACATTGCAGAAGAGCATATGAGTTATTTTCATTGAAAAACTATCTGACACAAATGTCACAGAAGTAACAATTTGGGGGGTAATTCTATGTGTCTTATTAAGTATTTAGCCATATACACTTTCCTAATCACCTTAGCTTTATTCTAAATAGATCTACTTGTGTCATTTTTTATATATCTTGATATATATGTGTAAATGCTATGATAGAGAACTTTATTAACCAAATTTGGGTCAGCAGTTTTATTACAAGGTAAGTTTTATGCTGAGGAACACTCTAAGACACTTATAAATGTACCCAAGTCACAGGATGGATTCAGAGGGTATTAGTAGGAAGGGTAAAGCAAGCAAGTTCCCATTAAGAACACACTAACAAAACTTGGTAAGTAGATAAATCAAGTTTATGCTTTATTGGTCCATTAGGTCATTTTGTCCTTCGATATAAGATGGGCAGCCTCTACTATGATGGTATAATTACCTACTATTAGAAAATCAGGCAAGAATGTCTATTAATCTTTAATAACCAAAAAATTACCTCATTTTTTAAATCACTATATTCTTTAAAGGAATTTTTTTTAATGTCCTATCCTTCCTTTTTGTTTTTTGTTATTTTGTGGGTATTCTTTTGGTTTAACTTATTTCCCCAAACGATAAGGGTAATTATTGAGGAATAGTTTATGTAGATACATAAATACACAAACACTCATATGCAAGTGTGCAAAGATCACCTGGGGGTATAATATTGGATAAGAAGAATAACACAAAACTCCCAAAGTTCCTATCCAAACTACATGAATTAAAATACCTTAAAAACACATCTGAGGTTTACTATTCAAGGAAAATTATTCTTATTTTTCAAATTTCCTTTCATAGCTTTGAAAAGATATTATCCACACATTACACATTTGAGTTACATATGAAAACACATGACCTTCCACCAACCCAGTAGATACCTGTGGTTCTTTCAGCTTATTTTTATATACCCTTTACCAAAAGAACTGCATAATATTATACATTAATGAACCCATGACTGATAAGCTTAGATATGTATATACAATAAAACATGTCCCATGTTAACCTGATCATCTTTTACCTTCCCCCACATTAAAAGATATTGAAATTACTTAAATGACATGTGACACATCAGTGCTTCTTTGCAGATTACCACTGTTTTGTGGTTTCTGTCCTTAAGTGCTTCTCTCTTCTGCTTGTGGGCTACTTTGTGCTTATAATCCTCTGATAACTTGAGGCCTAGAGACAAAGCAAGTTCAGCCTTCTCTCCAGCAAGTCTCTAAATCTATTTGACAAAGCGTCAAGAATTCAGTTCATTTCAGTAACACGCCCCATGTAATATTGATCCCCACCTATCTCAACTTATCATTTGAGATCTGTTATGTATATGAAAACAGTTTGTAAAATTTAGGGGATTGTAAACATGTAAATTATTGTTAATACTCTTCTGTATAGTTATACACAAAACTGGGATCACTGTAACTATTTGAAATTGTTATGTTTTCCACTCTTTATTTACTAGGCCTCTGTAGGTTCAGTTTTCCCTCAAATGCTTAAAATAATTCTGATGTTATGTCCTCAAATAAAGCCATCCATTGGATTTTTATACTTTTTGAGCAGAATCAATTTAATTAACATGGCCTATGAGGCCCCCAAGGATCTTGTTCCACCTTGATCTGTCCCCTGCCAGCCTTCAAGCTCTCATCTTACCATCTTCCTCTTCACTATTCATACTGCAGCCTCGTCACCAGCCTTTCTTAGCTTCAAAACAGAAATCAATCTCCTGCCTCTTGAAGATGTCAGGAAGTCTATTCTTTTCCATCAGAAATTGTCCTTGACCCCCCTAAGACTTAGCTTAATTACCTTCTAATCAACCTTTAGGCACTTGAAATTATAAATTGATATTTGTTATTACCTGGTTCTAAATTTCTTCACATTTTCAATGTGTGGTCCCTGGACCAACAGTATCAGTAGCACTTGGGAACTTATTAGAAATGCAAATTATTAGGCCCAATTCCCAAATTACTGAATCAAAAACTCTGGGGCTAAGGCCTAGCAATATGTCTTAACCAGCTTTGCAGTGGGGTATATTCTGTTGCTTGCTAAAGTTTGAGAGGCACCCCCCCCCATAATGGCTTCCCTTTCTATTGAAAAAAAAATGAAGTTATATAATAGGTCATAATCCCTTTGGAAATTTGTTTAAAATGTATGCTCAGGGCATTCCTCTCCAAAAAATTCCACAAGGCTTATGGAGTATACATTTTTACCTAGCACCCTAATTATTCTTTACCAGAAATCTCTATTTCATCTCTATTTCAATCTCTATTCATCTTTACCAGAAATCTGATGTTCCTTCCTGCATTTCAGGAACTGTGCCTCATACCACAACAGCTTTCCCACTGAAATTCAAATTCAGGACCTTTGTCTTTCCATTGTCCAGAATGGTCTTAACCCAGATGGCTAACTTGGTTTTCTCCCATACTTCATTACAATCTCAACCCAAAAGTCACTTTACCAAGGAAAACTTCCCTTACCACTTTATAAAAAAATACAGCCACCTTGTCATTCTCTAGTCCCTTGTCTTTCAGCATGAAGAGGGAAATACTATTATAAACCCTTTTAAACTATTAAGCTAAAAATTTTAAAGTGGTAGGAAAGGACTTAGGGAGAAGGTAGTCAAGTCATTTAGGGCACAGTGGCATGCTAATTGTAGATTTCTGACCCCAATTAGACCCTGCTGGGTCAGACTTTCTAGGGGTCAGGCTCTAGAAACCAGAAAATCAGATATATTTAGCAAGCTCCCCAAGTGATTTGTATGCACAAGTTTTAGAACCACTGATCTTGGAGATTGTATGCATACCATGCTCAGGATAATGGAATACCATCTGAAGATGTAGTGTTTTAGAGGAATCTACCTAGAGGACGTATAAAGGGGGTAACTGAATAAAGTTAGAATGGAGACTGGCAGGGACACTGTGGCCACTTTAGTAGTATGGATAAGATGTTATCACTCCTCAATTACAAGACCAACAAAATTTGGTAACACAGATATGGGATTACGAGGTGAAAGACAGGATTCAGAGGATTGCCAAGTGCGTAAATAAGTGATCAAAACTGAAAGAAATTGGTCCAACACTTAGCACACTAAAATTCCTTCTATAAAAATATTTTAATACCTCCCTGATACCAAAACATACATCTATGTAAAATGTGATATTTCACTTACGACTAAATTATCTCAATTCCAATCTAAGTAATTTTCTCTTCTTACAAAGTTCGGGTTGACTATTTGATAGTGATTCGTGACTGTCACTAAGAACTTGTGACACTGGCTCATGTACCTAGTGGTGGTATGACTTGTAATGTTTCACAATTGATAATATATTCTACCTTAAAAACTTACATTGTCATTATGATAAATATCTTAATCACCGTTATACTGGAGGCTGACATAGTTAAATGCAATTCAGCAAATATTCACTGATCATTTTAACTTACAAACCCAGAGTTGAGCTCACATAAGGCTCCTCCCCTCAACCCTGGCTTTTCCTTTCATTATTTGAGTGAGAACTTTAATTATCAAACTCCCATCATAGGGTACAAGGATATGCTAGATAATAACTTATATAAAGTTCATTTGATTACTTTGATTTGAAACCAAATTTAGACCAGTGTCATTTGTGAAAATATTTCTAGATTACACAATTAAAATTCATTTGAAATTATATTAAAACAACCCGAGTCTAAACTATTTTTAATGCTATTTCTTCTATAAATTGTTTGGCATTATATAAGAATTGTGGCCCTCTATATTACCGTAGTTGATCTTTAAACATTCAATTCCTAGTTGAAGTATTGTATCTGTAGCCTTAAGGTATCACATTCCTCTTGCTATCTAGATTTAATAGAATTACCATTTCAGTGACGAGTTATGCACAATTATTCTGTAATAACCTATTGTTGATCATATCTAAAGAGTTATAGAAATTGACAGGATGCCACCTTAGTTTGCTTGATAGCTTAGACCTAATACTCAGTCATCAAGTGACTCCACTGTCATTTGATAGTATTTATTACAGGCATCTGTGATGGGCATATGATGCTTATCAACCCTGGGGAAATGGTACATAAATTTTGACCATTAACTTGAATTCAATGTGTAAAGTTTAGTTTAGTAAGCAATGAAAAAACTCTATGTAGAGACTTTTAAAACTGGCTATATTTAAGTTATAAAATATTGACAGGATTAATTTCAATATTGTTTTAAAAATGTTAATTTTTATACCCTACACATATATATACCTACATGTATAAATGATATGTGTACATTTTTACTTTTAATGGATTTGAATTTAATGATTTGGTTAACTTTAATGTTAAATAGGTTGAATTAAAACTGTATACAAAATCTTTCTCATACATCCATTTAAGATAATATTTTTGTATTTGAAACTTTAAAATCTGATACTTTGTTTTGAAAGCATTTATTTTTCTAGAATGTTTATACCTGATGTGAATTCAAGATTTATTCCTCAATACAAGATAAACTTCAAAATAACTTTTATATTTTCTTTTGAACAAGGGATCTTAAAGGTATCACTTGAGATAGACATATAATTTTAGAAACTTCTGGAAAAAGTGTTTATACAACAGCTTCGGTACATTTAAACTTACACACAGCCAGCATCAATTACTAACAGAGACTAGCACTGCATCTTCACAATTGTCTTATCTGAAATAGTGTGGAACATAACTAGTCCTAAAAATTACTTTACTGTCAGACCAATTTTGTGAACCTTTACTAACTGTGCAAGCAATTTAATATTATACAGAGACCAAAGGAAACTATACATCTAAAAACAATTTAAGTTCCATCTCATTTTCCATTTCTTTAAAAGGTGTTTCTTTCAAGTGTATTGTATTGACAATACATCAATAAAGTACCTAGTTGTCGTTCTTATTCTAGTTCTTATATAATTTAAACATGTTGTAACTGATATTATATAATGACACTAGTCACCCAAATTATTCTTGGAACTTTATTATTCATACTCAGTAAGTTTTTTGAATTATATCTATTGTTTTAGATATTAAGTTATATAGTCTGCCCTTTTTATCATTCAGAAGATCATTTAAGATTTCTAATATTCAATCATTTCTTCCCTAGAAGTATATTTACCTGGTATGATTATGTTCTATATAATTAAACTTTGTGGTTAAGTACCAGTGACAAATTGATGAAAATAGAAAAAGAGTAGTAATAGAGGCAAAATTAGATTTATATTCTATGTCTCAAAGTATGTCTTTTGATATTAATGCAGTCTATTTTTATGAGCCAGCCTCTGTATACACTGCTTCAAGCATATATCATATGTAAAGGGGATATTTTATAATACTACTGCAAGTTCTTTTGAAGTCAGAAAAAATGCATGATAACCAGATTCTCATTCCAAATTATTTTCTTATTAAGAAATTGAATAAGGAATATCTTAAATTCATTTTCACAGATTAACCATACTCTTGAATACATCCAGCTTCTTCATCAATCATTAAGTATCTAGTTCCTAGGAAAACTAGGATTATGTGTTATAATTTGATGGAATATCTAATTAGGAGGGAACAGCACAGAAAAAAAAACATTAAGTCAATAAAAAATGAATTTTATTTATTCTGAGTCTATGCAAACCATTTTAACCAATGGCATTTTTTAATGTTATGTTAGTCACCATACAGTACATTAGTTTTTGATGTAGTGTTCCATGATTCATTGTCTGCATATAACACCCAGTGCTTGATATAATCTGTGCCCTCCTTAATACTCATCACTGGGCTTATCCATCACCCCACCTGCCTCCTTTCTAAAACCCTATGTTTCCAGGAGTCCATAGTCTCTCACGGTTTGTTCCCCCCTCCAATTTCTCCTTCATTTTTCCCTTCCTTCTCCTAATGTCCTACATGCTATTCCTTATGTTCCACAAACAAATGGCATTTTAAACATTTGTTTATATATTAACCATTTTCAGGTTTTATTTCTAGGTCAAGTGTGGAGCACATGTATACTCGTGTGTGAGTATATGCTTATCTACAACTTGGTATTAATGTTATGCTAAATTTCTAAAGAGAACTGGGGAAATAATTATTTTATATGGCCTGTAATATTTATAATATGAATCATAGCTTTAAAATGTCAATTTTGGCCTTTTGAAAATATTTAAGTTTATAAATCTAAGTACAGATTTCACTGCTACAAGTATGCATATTATTTTCATAACTTTCTATTCTTTTGAGTTTCACTTTGTCCTAAGGAATTTACTTTCAAATTTTAGTATATATCACAATCACCTGAAGGGTGTTAAAACACAGATTGCTGATCCTCTTCCTAGATTCTAATTTAGTAGGTCTGGAGTGAGGCCCCAAAATTTACATTTCTAATAAGTCCCCAGGTGATCTAATGTTGCTGAGTCAAGGAATACTTTGAGAACAACCACTGTAGGATTGCCTAGTAGGGTCTTCCTTAATTTCCAGGGTAAAGATTTGGTTTTTTTTATCAATATTTCTTATTGATTAGTAGAGTGAATTTGATCAAAAACTGAGTTCACGTTAGGTATCTTGAGTTTGAGGAAGATAAGGAACATACATGAAGACGGTTACTCCCCATCCTATCTACCTCCATCCTGTGGGGTTCACATATCTTTTTTCCCCAGACGGAGTAGTATAATGTATTAATCAGTAACCTCAATTAACTAATCAATGCTTTCTTTGGTCAGTTATGGATATGGTATGTATCCACGTAGTTGAGAAATTGAGAAATTGAGAAATAGTCATGTGAAGTACTAAGAAATGATTTTATATAATCTTCTATAACTTCCTGATATTTATATGACACTTACAAGGTGAAGTATTCAGCACACAATTGTTTTATCTTCAGAAAAGTCTACATTATGTTTGTTAAATTATGAAATTCAGAATTTGTTTTAAGCAGTGAATTAAAAAAAAAGTTATGTGTATATAAGGATTTGTTTTGCTTTCACCTAGCAGAGCAATGCACACAGCTTGCAAACATGAAATTTATATTGAACCATATGCTTGCTAGGCACTTTGAGGCGCCCCCTGCCACTGCTAACATGCATAAAGGATTTTAAAAACACTCTTAAAAATATTGCCAATTAGTTTTAACTTCACAGAATGAATGACAACCTGATGAATGTCATCACAGAACACATCATTACTTGAAAATTTGGCACTCATAATGATATTCACAAAGGCAGTAATTTAAGTTAGCAGGAAAAGGCAAACTGCTTCAACTTGGTGTCTTCAAGAGAAACATATCCTTAGATGTTAATGACGGTTTTCAGTGATGGCTTCCAGGGATATTTTCAACAACTTCTCAATGTATAATGTAAATCTTGTTCTTTGATTTCTCAACTCTAACTTTCAGCAGTGAATGAAAATGAAGTATAGTATTAACATTTTGGGAAGGAATAACACAAGATTATCTTGATAATTATTCGCATGTCTAAGTGTTGAGATTTTTTAAATTTTAAATTGTGAGATTAGTTATAGTCGTGGCATTATGATACTGTTACTATTTCAGAAAATTGGGAATGTAAAAACATGTCTAATATCAACCAAATAAAACTGATAACAAGTGTAGCCATACATCACATCCAGTATATGAACATTAATTCTTTTTTAGTATGAGGTAGATAGACCCTTCAGAGAGACATTTCAAAGGTACTATCAATTTTATATCTGTATTTTTTAGAATAAATTTGAAAGCAACATCTTTTTGACATAAATTGTGCTACAACATCTAAATTAGCAAGTACATAATTTTAACTATATCAAATAAGATACATGAAGACTGGTTACTTCATACTCTATCTAACTCTGTATAATGTTATGTAATAAAATACCCCTAAATAATGTTCAATTAACTATTTTCCATTAAAAGCATTTGTGAAACAATTTTAAAATTGCAGTCTCCAGTGTGATGTAACAATAGATTATTTTTGAAAAAGTGAGTTGAGTACTGTCCATATCAACCAATGTAAAAGAGCTAAAGCAAAACTTAAGGGCAAAAGCATTTATTAAGGAAAAGGAAAGAACAATCAATGTATCAACTTAGAATAGGAAATATGGAAAGCTAGTGGAAATAAAATGCATTGTCATAATTTTTTTTTCCAAATGGCTATCCACATGTCTGAAGTCTTTGAAGTCTTTCAGATAATGGATTTCTATATGTAGTTCAGTCTATTTCTGGACTTTATTCTAATCTTATGTCAGGCCCACACTAATTACAGGTCCTTTATACCATGTTATAATGTCTTCTTAGACTACATAAGTAAATATTTTCCCTTCTGGCACATATCTAGCAATTCATCAATGTTCATTTCTCCATATGAATTTCAGTATCTTCTTAACTAGCTCCATTTCAAAAAGATAGTATCTAAAACAGCTCTTAAGTTTCTGACCACAAGTTCCATTTGCTTTCATATATTATTTTGAGAAACCTAACCCTGACATTTTACATAAATTTTAATGGCATTGCTTTTCACAAACAAGGGCACTCCATGACTTGTACAGCCAAATGAAGAATGTACATTCAAAGATAAAAGGGATAGAATGACAAATTTGTCTATTCATTAAAGAATTTTTTTTAAAAATTAAGGAAACCTTTATTAGGATTCTAGGAAGCCAAAAAGTCAACAGCAAAAAGACAACCTACTTTTTTTTTTTTTTTTAAACAGAAGATTGATCTTCTACTCCTTAAAATCTGAGCGTAATTTCCTAGATGGTATTTAATAGTATGAATAGGTATTTTAAGGTACATTCCTATTTGTCACATTAATTTTTTTTAAGATTTTATTTTAAAGAGCGAGGACATACATGTGAGCAGGGACTGGGACAGAGAGAGAAGGCAAGGGAGAGAATCCCAAGCAGACTCTGCACACTGTGTGGGAAGTCGGATGTGGGCCTTGATCTTACAGTCTTGAGATATTAACCTGAGCCAAAATAAAGAGTTGGAGGCTCAGAGAGTCAGAGGCTCAACTGACTGATCCATCCAGGAACCCCAAAATGTTATTAAAGTCCCATTTCCACTTCCAGGGAAGATAGATGGCAGAATAGGAGGACCCTAGGCTTACATTACCCAACTGATAAAGTAGATAACATATCACTGTAAATAACACAGAAATTCACCTGAAGACTGCCAGAATACTAAATATCTCTTATGTGTGATGTGTGTACCCTGCTCTTACGGCCAAGCCACTTTTTTTTCTCCAATCTGCTAGACCACAATGGTCTTCTTTGCCTTCTGTGGGCAGTGTTTAGTCTCTGTGATATTAGTGGGTGATGCAGTAGCACCAAACTGCAAGGTCATTTCCCTGTGTTGTTCCTTGAGAAGCTTCTATTAGTGGGTGCGGCCTGAAGTTAGACCAATTGTCTGCCTCCTGCCCACTGAACTAAACATAGAGAAGAGGCCACATCAAAGAGGATAGAAAGGGCATAGATATGGTTGGGAACTAAACAGACTTGCAGGAAGGCTATAGGAGAGAAGGATGTCACAGGCACAGTGAAAGGAAAGAAGTGGACTCCCACACCAGGGATCCTACATGAGGAGCACAAATCCCCATAACATTTGGCTTTCCAAACCAGAGGGGCTAAATGTCAAGAGTTCTTACTACCAGCAGAACTTAAAACCTGGGATTAAAAAAAAAAAAAATTATCAGACTGGGCTTTGGGGAACCCATGGGCAAGAGGAAATAGCCCTGCCCTTAAAGAGACAGTGTAACAAACAGTCCACAGTGATACAGCATAGAAGCAACAGTACGAAGAGTACTGGGGCCATACAGGAGAGAGAGTTATTTACTTATCTCACAGCTGTCATGGAGGCACAGAAAGTGCTGGAGAATTCTTTCAGAAACAAAGGAACTATCAGGCTCCATTTCTTTCTACCATTCCCTATTAGATTTGCTAACTAAATTGCCAGCCCTGTCACTCCATCCCTTAGCAGTGTTCTTCTGCCAGTAAACCTCTCTATACAGCCCACCTCAGTTCTGGTACTCCAGGGTCCCACCCACAGAGTAATAGTGGTGCACAAAGCTTGCTAACACCACTGCCCCACCACACCATCCCCCACCATGCTAAGCTTCCATAGATCCACCCTCTTCAATATACTTTTAGCCAGAGCCCATACAGGGCAGTGCCCCAAAACTGGGCAGTATGCAAGCGGTCCCTATAGTAGCCAGCATCACTCCAAAATGACTCCTGCCCCAGAGAGGTGGGGAGATGACCACACACCCCAATCAGATAGAGGCCCTAGCAGCGGGCAGGAGGCAGACAATTGGTCTAACTTTAGGCCCCACCCACTAATAGAAGCTTCTCAAGGGACAACACAGGGAAATGACCTTGCAGCTTACCGCTACTGTATCACCCACTAGTATCACAGAGACTAAACACTGCCCACAGAAGGCAAAGAAAACCATTGTGGCCTTGCAGATTGATGAAAAAAAAGTGGCTTGGCCATAAGAGCAGGGTGCACACATTGCATATAAGAGATATCCCTGGATTGGGGTGGGGTCCTCTGGTGAACAGGATACACTGAGGGATGACATTGCAGGTCTCTTCTACATAAAGTCATTACTTTTTAAAAAATATATTTTATTTATTTCACAGAGAGAAACACAGGGAGAAAGGGAACACAAGCAAGGAGAGTGAGAGAGGGAGAAGCAGGCTTCCTGCCAGGGAGCCCAGTGCAGGTCTCGATCCCAGGACTCTGGGATCATGACCTGAGCCGAAGGCAGATACTCAGTGACTGAGCCACCCAGGCACCTCATAAAGTCATTTCTTTTAAATTCAGGAGACATAGCTGTCTTTCTTAACACAAAGAAACAAACTCGGACAAAAATGGGACAGAGGATTATGTCCCAAATGAAAGAACAGGACACAAATTACAGTAAGAGACCTAAGTGAAATGGAGATAACTAACATGCCTGATAGAGAATTTTAAGTAATGATCCAAAAAATACCCACTGTATTTGAGAAAAGAGTAGAGGATATCCATGACACTCTTAACAAGGAAATAAAAATGAGCAAATCAGAATGAGTAACAAAATAAGTGAAATTAAAAATACACTAGATGGAATAAATAGTAGAGTAGATGAAGCAGAACAACAAATCAGTGACCTGGAAGACAGAGTAATAGAAACTTATTGAGCTGAGCAGTTGTGAGGAAAATATAAATAAATAAATAGACTTAAGAAACTCAGCAACACTATCAAACATAACATTGGCATTACAGGGATCCCAGAAGGAGAAAAGAAAGAAAAAGCAGCAGAAAATTATTTGAAGAAATAGCTGAAAATGTCCCAAATCTTGGGAAGGAAACAGAATCAGATCCAGAAGGCACAGGAGATCTCCTAAAAAAAAATTAAGCCAAGGAGGTCCACAACAAGACACATAGTAATTAAGATGGCAAAAGTAGTTACAAACAGAATTTTAGAAGCAGCAAGAGAGAGAAATCAATTATATGCAGGAGAAACCCTATAATGTTATCAGCTGTTTTTTTGTTTTTTTGAAGAGTTTGCAACCAATACTCTCTACAAGCTTCTGACAGCTTGTGGATAGAAGGATGAGTTCTCAATGATGGCCTTGCTGAATAAAGAGTTTGCAGACAAACAAAAGCTAAAGGAATTCATGACCACTAAACCACCCCTACAAGAAGTGTTACAGGGGATTCAGTAGAAAGGAAAGGTCATTAGCAGGAATAATAAAAGCAGGAAGCACAAAAGCAGTAAAGATAAATATATCTGCAAAAAGAAAAGAAAGAAGAAGAAGAAGAAGAAGAAGAAGAAGAAGAAAGAGAGAGAAAGAGAGAGAGAGAGAGAGAGAGAGAGAGAGAAATCAGTCAAGAGACTCACAAAATAAAAGGATGTAAAGTAGGATACCATTTACCTAAACTGTGGTGGGGAAAGGAGGATTAAAAAATGGGGTTCAATCTTAAGTAATCATCGATTTAATATAGGTTGCTAAATAGAGAAGACATTATACACCAACCAAATGGTAACCACAAATAAAAAGACAATAGTAGATATGCAAAAATAAAAAGAATCGTAGTATGTTGCTAAAGAAGGCCAACAAATCATGAGAGAAAAGGCAGGGGGAGACTATAAATACAACCATAAAACAAATAACAAGATGACAATACATACCTATTAATAAATTCTTTGAATGCAAGCTCAATATTCCAATCAAGACACACAGGGTGATGAGATAATTTTTTTAATACAAAAACTTTAAAAAAAAAAAAAAAAAAAAAAGACCTATCTAAAAGAGACTGGTTTTAGACCTACAGACACATGCAGTTTGATAGTGAAGGGAATGAAGCAGCATTTGTCATGCAAATGGAACCAAAAACCAAGCTGGGGTGGCAATACTTATATCAGACAATATAGACTTTAAATAGACTGCAACAAGAGACAAAGAAGGACATTATATAATCACAGAGAGGACAATCCAACAGAAAAATACAAGATGCATTAACTGCTTTAAGTATTTGGGTATCCCCCAAATAATAACAAATATGAAAGAAAAAAACAGGCCACTTACATCAATCAACAGATGATCCAAACAGAAAAATCAACAGGGAAGAGTGACTTTAAGGCCACTACACCAGATGGACCTAACATATTTTCAGAATATTCCATACTAAGAAAGAATACACATTCTTTAAGTGCATTCAGAACATTCTTCACAGTAGGTCATGTATTAGTCCACAAAACAAGTCTTAAATTAAAAATTCTCAAAGTTGGGGCACCTAGGTGGCTCAGTGGGTTAAGCCTCTGCCTTCAGCTCAGGTCATGATCTCAGGGTCCTGGGATAGAGCCCCGCATTGGGCTCTCTGCTCAGCAGGGAGGCTGTTTCCCCCTCTCTCTCTGCCTCTCTGCCTACTTGTGATCGCTCTCTTTCTCTCTGCCAAATAAATAAATAAACTCTTTAAAAAAAATTCTCAAAGTCATCCTATGCCTCTTTTCTGATCACAACATTATGAAACTGGAAATAATCAAGAATCTGGAAAGAGCACAAATACATGGAGGCTAAATAACAGGCTACTACACAATGAATAGAACAGCTACTAAACAATGAATAGGACACTTAAGAAATCAAAGAGGAAATCAAAAAAAGTACATGGAGTCAAATAACAATGAAAACAGAACAGTTTCAAAATCATTATGATACCTCGAAAGCTGATTCAAAAGGGAAGTTTATAGTAACACTGACCTACTTCAAGAAATAAGAGAATCTCAAACAACCTAACCTTATACCAAAGGAGATGATGAACACAACCCAAAACCAGTAAAAAAGAAGAAAGATTATAAGAGAAAAAGCAAAATAGAAACTTAAAAACAAAAACAAACAACAAAAATCGATCAGTGAAACTGGAGCTGGTTCTCTGAAAATATTAACAAAATCGATAAACCTTTAGCCAGGTTCATGATTGAGCATGGGTGGAGCACTCAAACCAGATCAGAAATGGAAGAGAAGTAACAACTGACACCATGGAAATGCAAAGGGTTATAATATTATGAAAAATTATATGCCAACAAATTGGGCGACCTAGAAAACATGGGTACATTCTTAAAAACAGAACATCCCAAAACTGAATTAAGAACAGAAAAATTTAGCAGACCAATTACTAGTAATGAAATGGAATCAGTAATCAAAAAACTCCCAACAAAAGTGTAGGACTAGATGGCTTCATGGGTGAATTCTACCAAATTAAAGAGTTAATACCTATTCTTCAACTATTCCAAAAAATGGAAAAGAAACATTTCAAATTCATTCTATGAGGTCTCCATCATCTTGACACTGAAACCACATTGACACTACCAAAAACAAACACAAACAAAACAGACACACTGCAGGCAATTTCTGATGAACATAGATGTAAAAATCCTCAAAATATTAGCAAACCAAGTCCAAAAATACACTAAAAAATCCTTCATAATGATCCAGTGGGATTTTTTTCCCCAGGATGCAAGGGTGGTTTGATATCTACAATTCAACATGATACCTCACATCGACAAGTATAAAAAATATCTGCTCATTTCAACCAGATGCAGAAAAGGCATTTGACAGAATAACATCCATTCATGATAAAAACCCTCAACAAAATTTAAGGAAACATACCTAAACATAAGAAAAACACACAGTAAACATCATACCCAATAGGGAAAAATGGACGTTTTCACTCTAAGATCAGGAATAAGACAGGGTTGTCCACTCTCACTTTTATTCAACATAGCACTGAAAAGTCCTAGCCACTATGAGACAAGAAAAATTAAAGGCATCCAAATTGGTAAAGAAGTAAAACTTTTACTATTTGCAGATGACAGGATACTATATATAGAAAACCCTAAAGATGTCACCAGAAAACTACTATAATTGGTAATTAACTCATAAATATCACAGGATACAAAAAAATTAATTAAAAAAGATCAATGTACAGAAATCTATTGCATTTCTATATGCTAATAATGAAGCAACAGAAATAAATAAAGCAATCCCACTTACAATTACATTAATAAAATACCCAGGAATAAGTTTAATGAAGGAGGTAGAAGACCTGTATTTTAAAAACTATAAAACAGTGATGAGAGAAATTGAAGACAACACAAAGAAATGGAAATCTATTCCATGTTCATGGAATGGATGAATATTGTTAAAAGGTCTGTACTACCCAAAGCAATCTATAAATTTGTGAAATCATTGTCAAGATACCAAAATTTTTCACAGAACTAGAGAAATCTTAAAATTTTTGTGGAACCAAAAAATACCCCAAATAGCCAAAATAACCTTAAGGAAAAACAAAGCTGGAGGTACAAATATTCCACATTTCAAGTTATAATACAATGCTATAGCAATCAAAACTATATGGTACTGACACAAAAATAGACATATAGGTCAACAGAACAGGCAGAAAGTCTGGAAACAAACTCATGCTTATATGGTCAATTAATTTCTGACAAAAGAGGCAAGAATAAACAATGGGGGAAAGATGGTCTCATCAATGAAACTGTTGGAGTTAAACTTGACAAGCACCTGCAGAAGAATGAAACTGGACCCTTTTCTTATACTATATATACACCAAAAATAAATAAATAAATAAATAAACAAACAAACAAACAAAAAACCTCAAAATGGAGTAGGGACCTAATTGTGAAACCTGAAGTGATAAAAACAGAAAAAAAAAAAAAAAACCTAGAAGTGAGCACAGGTAGTAATTTCTCTGATGCACCAGCCATAGCAACATTTTTCTGGATAGGTCTCTTGAGGCAAGGGAAAATAAAACACTGGGACTACATTAAAATAAAGACCTTCTGCACAGCAAAGACAGCAATACAAAAAGACAACTTTCTTAATGGGAGAAGAGATCTGTAAATAATATGTTCCTAAAGGGTTAGTATCTAAAATACATAAAGAATGCCTACAACTCAACACCTCCCAGCAAAGCTAGGCAGAAGACATGAATAGACTTTTCTCCAAAGAAGACATTGAAAAGATGCTCAATATCACTCATCATCAGGGAAATGCAAATCAAAACCAAAATGAGATGTCACCTCACACTAGTCATAATGGTTAAAATCAAGAACACAAGAAATAATTGGCAAGAATATAGAGAAAGGAACCCTCATGCATCATTGGTGGTAATGCAATTTGATGCAGCCACTCTGGAAAACAGTGTGGAGGTTCCCCCCTCCAAAACAATAAAAAAATAAAAGTAGAACTACCCTATGATTCTATAATTACACTATTGTGTACTCACCCAAAGAGTACAACAACACTAGTTCAATAGGATATATGCACCTCTATGTTATTGCAGCATTATTTACAAACTAGGCAAACTAGGTAGCCCAAGTATCCATCAATAGTTAAATGGATAAATATATGGTATACACACACACACAGACACACACACACTCACACAAATGAAACATGATTCAGCCTTAAAAAAAAGGAAGGAAATCATGCCATTTGTAACATGGATGGAGCTAGAGAGTAATGCTAATAAGCAAATTATGTCAATCAGAGAAAGAGAAATAACCTGATCTCACTCATATGAGTAACTTAAGAAACAAACAGAAAAACAAAAGAGTGACAAACTAACACTTAACAATAGAGAACAAGCATTTTTACCCAAGTGAAGATTGGTGAGAAGATGGGTTAAATAGGTGATGGAGATTAAGAATACAATTATCATAATGAACACTGAGTAATATATAGAATAGTTGAATCCCTATTTGTACACCTGAAATAGAACATTGTATGTTAACTATACTGGAATAAAAAACTTAAATTCTCATTTCTAAATGTTCAATATTTCAATTCTAGATCTTTTGACTATAATCAAAAAAGTTATAAAAATTCTTAAGATGGGAAATATAGATCTTAAAATCTTTATCCAGTAAATCAGGAAACAAATGTGAAACGACAAGGCAGGATTTAACCTAACATCATTTGAAATCAGCAAACAGAATGCTTTAAATTCTATAAATAAATCCTTATGCTTAAGGAAGTAACTCTGATCATGAGAGCTAAGATCATTTGAAATGTATAGCAATTGTTTATGACAATATTAAATATTTATATGTTTATATTTAATTCTATTACCCAAACATACAGTGTCAGTGAAAGGTGCCTTCAGTTAAAATGGAGTCAAAGATATTCCAATTAGAAACTCAGAAGACTGTTCTTACATTTTGTGAATTAGAATTAGAATTTTCTAATTCAAGTTGAGAAATCACTTTATGAAGAATAGGTTATTGAATTTACAACTAAATTCCACATTTTCCACAGTGAGTCAGATGATAAAGTGTTAGAGTGCATGCTCAGTGAATCACTGCTGACATTTAAGGATTTAAGGATTAAATAATGAGAGGTTTATTAGAGCTGGCCAGAGACCCAGAGAGCGCTCATGAGAGAGAGAGTCCGGTCTCTGCTTACTCCCCACCCCACCCAGGGCGGTCTGGGTTTTTAAAGAAATGAAACACATCCTGGTGGGTATGTCTCCAAAGGAATGAAACATCCTGGTGGGCATGTCTCCAAAGGAATGAAACATATCCTGGTGGGCATGTCTCTATCCAATAGCAAAGCAATAGCAGTAAGCTTATTCTTTTACAGAAGCAGAAGTAACTTGTTATGCATGATAACAGTGGGGTAATTTTTTATAGCTTTGTAATTGGCCAGGGCTGGTTGGGTACTTTCCAGCTCCAAGTTCCAGGAAATGTTTACATCGTTGGGTTCACCTAGGGTCAGACATCCTAGTTAGCCTTACAACTGCCATTTTGGATATCTGATGACCATTTTACAAAATGACCTTTTTCAAGCTACTTGGATTAATGGTTGACTGCACAGGTTATTGAAATAAAACAAAGAAAATCTGATACAATATAAGTTTTGAGTTTTAACTTCAATACACATGTATACTATTCACATATACACATATGTAACAACTATGCTTGAAATATTTTTGTAAAATTTACCAAATTTCAATATTAAATATTAAATATTTATTATGACTATTAAATTGACTTTACTTTTGATTCTAATTTATTGAAAGAATTGGGTAAAGTATTATGATTTGTTCAGTACAAAGTGTTCATTCTTGAAAAATAAGATCCATGAAATTTAATTTTATTAGCAAGGGATGCAATTTAAGAAAATTATAGCTTTTGTTTCCTTGATCTAACAGGCAGAGGAAAGGACTATTGCAAAAACTGAGTTTGTAATTAACATTCAAAATAACTGCAAATGCTCTTATTTATGTCTGCTTTCCAGAAAGATTTTCTAATGACATTTTCTAATAATAAGTATACTGAATTACAATTGCACTGATCAGTTATCTAACTTAAGAATGGAATAAAAGTTTTTCAGGTCATGGCTCAAATATCATTTCAAATATGCATAGCCTACCTGCTATTTTATTGAAATAGACATCTCATATATCCACACACATAAACCTTAAGTTTGGAGTATGTTCTTTTTCATAGCACTTAACACATTCTAAGATTATATAAATTTTATTTATTATGTTTATAGTGTTTAATCTGCTTCATTTCTTGAGACTATAACAGACATGAAGTTATTTATACTTTATTCACAAGTGTATCTCGAGAACTTTGTAGAGTCCCTGGCATTAAATATTTATACATGAGTAACTATTACAGTGAATCCTAATGGAATAAAATGGTTTATATAGATTCTGTATAGATTTCAGCAAGTATATCCAATTTTAAGGATCCTGCAGTTTTGGGGATGGGGCAAATGAGGCTGTTTAATACATTATGCACATTACATTGTAAACTTTACAGTTAAGAGGTTTATTGGGGGTAGTAATTTTGTATTTTCCAACTGTATAGTTGGTATAGCAAGCAATCAGAAATGTTACTAAAATCCAATCAAAATAATGGTGATGAGGGACACCTGGGTGGCTAGTAGGTTAGGGATCTGCCTTTGACTCAGGTCATGATTCCAGGATCAGGGGATCTAGTCCCGTGTCAGACTCCTGGCTCAGTGGGAAGCCTGCTTCTTCCACCTCCTAGTGCTCCCCCTTGCTTGTGCTCTTTCTATCTCTGATAAATGAGTTAAAAAAAAATGGTGGTGACTAAGACAGTCTATAGGTTTTGAGGGGAGACTAGAAAAAAAATTAGCTTTAGGTAGGTGAAGAAGAAAATAGAGATAACAGATCAGGAATGATATGGCAAAAGTCTACAATGAGCACTTGGTTTTTAAGCAAATGTTTCTGATACTTGAAGTTTGTTCAGAAAGAAATGTTATGACTTGGTAGAATCAGTCTTTGAATTCAAACAGGGCTTAGATTTAAATGTAAAATCTGAGCTATATAAAAGGAAATGTTTAAGTGAATTACAAAGCAGGGCAACATTTTAAGTGAAGATACATACACTATTTAAAGTAAAAAAAAGAAAAATTTACAGAAATTCTCAGAATCTCCTGCCACTTTCTCCTTTAAGGTTCAGCCACACTAGTGGGCTGTCACTATAATATGCTACATTCTTGAGCCTCCAGGACTTTTCTCTTACTGCTCTTCTGGCTCAAATATTTTTTCTAATCACAATTCTGTCTATCTTCCATCACTTCTCCATTCAAATATCATCTACTGAAGGCACATTATGAACACTCTAATTAGTTAATGTAATACCACTCAAACCACACCAGGCACTCCTTCTATCACCTATATACTTTATTTGCTTCATAAATTATTTATCTAATTAGACTAACATATTTAAAATGTATTCACACTATGTACTTATTTTCTGTCTCAACAGGTCCCTCCCCCCCCCAAATAAAGGAAATTTCCAGGATAGTTAGGTTATTTTCTGCCTGCCTTATTCATCACAGTATTCTTGGTACGCATAACAATACCCAGAACATAGTTGGTATTCAATACATCATTCTTGAATCAATGAATTATTCTGAGCAGTCCATTAGTTTTGGTCTCAGGAATCGCAACTTGCCAAAATACCTTAGGCAAGTTTTGTTGATGTTGTCCATGTTAATATCTCCACTTGAGAATAGCAAACTTGTACTTTGCTTTAAAAAAAAAAAAGTAATTCATGCACTTAAATACTATAAAAACTCCCTTCATTTGTGTATGTTGAGATTTCAGTTTGTAAAACTAAAAATCTAAAACTACTGATGAGAATATATCTGTTAAAATAAAAGTTATGTTTACTATTTTTGACAATGTGATAAACTAGTTTGGCACAGTATTCTGTAGTAGAATAAGGCAAAGCTCTTTTACATAAAATCCATTTATGAATTAACAAAGAAGATGGTTATATCATTAGTATGCATATCAAGAATTTCTTACCCCATTATATGTAATATATAATAAGCAAATATATGTATGATGTATGTAGAATGTATATGTATGTACACATGCACACATTTCCCTGTTAAAGATTTTTTTAAACTATTCACCTAGAGAATTTTTTTCTCAACTAAGGTTTTTTGTTTTGTTTTGATTTTTTATAACTAGAGTGGTTTCAAACCTGGTTTTGACTTCCTTACCCTGGAAAGCTTGGCAATGTCTGGAGATGGTTTTGGTTATACAACAGAGGAGCTTCTGACAGCTTGTGGATAGAAGGATCCTACCAGACCTGATGCAATGCACAGGCTCATCTCCCATAACAAAGAATTATCTAACCTCCATATTCAATAGAGCTGTTATGTACTGGTTGTTTGAGTCTTCTCAAATTTTGTATGTAAAAACCTATCCACCCTTGGCTTCCCAGGAGATGGTTTTCAAAAGTGGAGCCTTCAGAAGATAATTAGGATTGAGTGAGGTTGTGACAGTAGAGCCCTTATGAATGAGATTCATGTCCTTACAAGTCATGAGAAAACTTGCTGTTCTATGCTCTCCACCATATGATGACACAAGAAGTTGACAGTCTGAAACTCAGAAGAGGGGTCTCACCAGAACTCAAACATGCTCATACCTGGTTACTGGACTTCTAGTTTCTAGGAGTAGAAGACATTTTTGTTTATAAGCCACCCGGTCTCTAGTACATTTTTGTAACAGCCAAAACAGACTACTAACAAGAGCTAAGATTGAGAAATCCTGACTGAGAGATAGGTTTTTAAGTATTTTGATATTGTTTCCTTTGTAACACATAGTTCAATTTTAGCTACTTAGTAACTTATCCAATAGAGGGAGGGAAGATTGGATATTAAAATAATTGGTATATTTTTGTTAGTAATATTAGCCACAGAAACTAGGAAAGAAAATTAAAAGTCATCCAAATTGGAAAGTAGAAGTATCACTATTTTCAGAGGACATATTATATATGGAAAGCTCTGAAAATTCCAAACAAAAATAAAAAAGCCCACACAAATAAAATTTTTAAAAAATTAGAATTCAATACATTCATAAGATACAAAAAGCCATAAAATCTGTTGCATTTCTATATGCCAATTATTGAAAAACAGAAACAATCCCATTTATTTTTACATCAAATTATAACATATCCAGGAATGAATTTAACCAAGGAAGTGTAAGACTTGTATATTGAACACTGTAAGACTTTGATTAAAGTGAGGAAGACACAAATTGAAGAGATTTCATGATCAAGGATTGGTAGAATACTGTTAAAATGTTTATACAACCCAAAGCAAACTAAAGATTTAATACAATCCTATCAAGATTCCTATGGATTTTTTCACAGAAACAGAGCAAATATTTCAAAATTATATAAACACACACACACACACACACACACACACACACACCATGTTGCCAAAGCAATCTTAAAGCTAGAGGCATCATGCTTTCTGATTTCAAACTATAGTACAAAGCTAGGATCATTAAAACTGTCTTGGTTCTCGTATTAGTGACTAATCATATGTGTGGGTTGGTTTCTGGGTTCTTGATTCTCCTCCATTGGTCTATGTTTTTCTATGCCAATACCAAAAGGAAACCATCAAAAAATAAAAATAAAAAAGCAACATATCAAATGGGAGAAAATATTTTCATCTTCTTTCTGACAAAGGGTTAATATCTAAATATATAAAGGACTTATACAACTTAATAGTAAAACAAACAAAAAAAAACTAACAAAACAAAAAACAAAAACCCATAAACCTAACAATCTAATTAAAAAATGGGCAGAGGATCTGAATAGACTTTCTGAAAAGGGCATACAGATAACCCACATGTACAAAAAGAAGTACTCAACATTACTAATCATCAGGTAAAGGAAAATCAAAACCATAGTGATACTACCTCATGCCTCTTAGAATGGCTATCATCAAAAAGACAAACAACAACAACAACAAAGGATTACTGATGTGAAAAGGGAAACCTTGTGACCGTTGGTGGAAATGTAAATTGATCCACTAAGGAAAACGGTATAGACTTTCCTCAAAAAATTAAGAGTGGAACTATTATATGATCCAGCAATTCTACTTCTGTGTACTTATCCAGAGAAAACAAAAACATTAACCAGAGAAGGTATCTGCACTCTCATGTTCACTGCAACATTATTTCAATAGCCAATACACAGTAGCAACTTTAGTATCCAATGATGGATGAATGAATAAACAACATGTGATATACATATTCACTAATACATTATGTATATAATGTATTATTATCCATAAAAAGGAAATCTTGCCATTTGCAACAACACAGATGGACCTTGAAAGTATTATACTAAAAAGCAGATCTCATGTATATGGGAATCGACAAAAACAAAGTAAAGCATGCCAAACATATATACACCCCAAAGGACATCAGACCACCACAGATTCCACAGCCTCGAAGTATTTGTAACCTTTCATGAAGTTAAAAAGTTTCAGTAAATACCTAGGCCAACTGTAGAATCCCTCTGCCTGGGCCAACAAATGAAACCCCACAGGTTTCCCAGCCTGCTGTTTATCCAAGATCAGTCTATAAGATACTCAGCCATGTGGCAGAACCTAGACATATTCAGGATTCCCTTTTGTATTATATATACATCACCTAGTTAAAGTACTTACTGCTTTTCCCAGAAAGCTCCCTGCAATTCCCTCCAGCTATGTGTATGGTTTCCTCAGTTTTTTCCTCCTGTATGGGATGTTTTCTCACCTTTACAGTCATTGGAATTTCAAATTTAAATGGCACATCCTGCCAACTTCCAATTCTCTTCAAGTGGACTTGACTTTAAACTTCACTAATTTTTTATATGGAGGTTTTCTTATATCCTAAGTACACTGCTCAGGATAAATTACTTCCAACTAAGTATATGTGTTTGTACATCACAACTTCTATTCCAAGGATAAATTGAAAGATTATGCATCACACGATTTTCATACACTCACTAGTGAGAAGTGTTGAATGAACATTTTCATGGTATTTTTAAATCACATGCTGATTATGTTTTAGGAAGCACAGAATTTATCAGTGGTTTCTATCATGGACAGAACTAGCTCATATCTCCTTTTAAGAAAGAAACTCTCACAAAAAAAAAAAAGAGAAAAGAAAAGAAAAAGTATCCCTATCTGACTGCTTCTCATCTTAAGTGCCATCATAAACTCCCTTAGCTTTTGAGGTGAAGCTAGGAGCATCCTAGAAAATGATGGAAGAGGGTGGTAGTGGTACAAAGATGGAGAGAAATGCCTCCTCAGAGTAATGAATAAGGTTTTTGTAAAGTTCAGTAAGAACAAGGTGTAGAAGGATAGTAGAATTGGTGCATATTTACAAAGTTACATGGACATCCTACAGAGGAAGGTTGATGAACTGGGTATTGCTACAGAAACAAACTCAGAGTTTCCACTATAGCTTACAAAGAGGCCCTTAGCTCTGGCAGGAGGAGGTAGAACAGCCTAGGGAACAGATTCAGGATAACTTTAAGATCATTGAGCTACAGACCTTTGAGTGCTCAGGCTAGGCATGTCTGCTAGGCTATGTATAGGGGCCTATTTGAGGTAATCTGGGTTATGGAATCTGATGGGAACCTCTGTTGTGGAGGTTCCCACAGGAATCTTCTGAACCCTGTCTCCAGAGAGAGCTCAGACTTTTGTATATAGTACTAGCAGTTCCACAAGGTGGGATTATACTGCAAAGTCCTCTTCCCTGCAAAGCAATGGCTGCCCCCTCAGAAGCTGTACTCCCCTTCTCTTCTGGCTGCCAAACAGAGGTAGATTAAATTCCTAAATAACTTAGATGGATATATGCCCATTTTGATAACCCATAAAATCAAATTGGGTAGATCCAGTAACAGTTCATAGAAGGTACAATTGTATGAACACATAGCTTTGATTCTCATGTCACCCCCATATTTGCCTCCCTTCCTCACTTTGTATCGAAGGGTACAATATACCTCCTGTAGTGGAGGGACTATAAATCAAAAATCCAAGTTTGGTTTATGGATATATTGGTTCAGTATATAAAACACCCTCCCCCAAATAAATGGAGACTACCTTACAGTCACACTCAGTGGTGGCTTTGAGGGACAGTAGATGAGTGAATAATCTTTCCAACGAACAGATCTTCTATTGTTACAACTGTTATTTACTTTATGGGAAAAGATGTGGTCACGGATGAGAATTTATGTGGAATTGAAGGCAGTGAATGACCCAAAAGTTAAAGGACTGGGGAAAAAAAAAAAAAGTTAAAGGATTGGGATAGCACATAAAAAGAGGTTTAGAGAAAAGGTGCATGGTCATCAACTGAAAATTTTAATGTCAGATATAAATGCCCACTAGAGAGCACTCACCAGCCATGAAGACAAAAATTACTCAACCAGTTGATAAACAGCCTTTCTCATGGGCTGTATCAGACCTGGCTTGACAGGTACAGGAATAGAGTAATCACTGGGTTATAGATGGGAACTACATATGAACCCAACAGCATGGACTCTCACAATCTATCTTCTGCCTTCTCAGAGGTTCAGTCTCCCAGAAAGCAGAACCAGTTTTGAAGCACCAGTATGGCACTTTCACTTAGGAAGACAAATCATCCATTTGGTGGCAAGTTGACTCTATTAGGTTCCTCTATTCTGGAAATGATAACCCGTCATTCCCTCAAGAATTGACACTTACTCTAGGTATTTTTTTTCCTCCCAGTTTTGGACATACAGAACCCCAGAAAATACCACCACCTAAAAACTTAGAAAATTCCTGATACAGAGACATGAGGTTTCACACAATATAGCTTCTAGCTAAGGAATACATTCCCACTGATGGAGGAGCAGGACCATCCAACCAGCACATACACTCAGTAGAAAATAATTACTATGTTTATTTCCTAAGGAAGGAGGCTCAATAAAATTCACATTATCATTACACACATCTTAAGCTTTCTCAATGGACCCATGAAAATTCAGAATTACAGTAAAAGTGGTCTCTGTGTAATTGTAGAACTTTATGTTCTAGATAGAAGGTTAAAAATAGAATCCAATGGTATAATCACATGTTTTCTAAACACAGATTAGGACTTAAACTTCATTAAGCATTATGTAAAAACATCTCAGACATATATTTAAAGCTGTATTACAGAAAAGCAACTTGCCACTTGAGTCGTTGACTACATTTTCAATTTAGAAAAAAAAAAGCCAGAAAAGAATAGACTATCCTCAGACTAACAAGTCCATTTTCATTCTCAATTCTCATAGCTAGTACTAGTGTAAATAATAGTGTGCCATAGGAAATAAGATAGACAAATATACCCATATAGTGTACTAGAAATTGCATAATTTCAGGTATAAGCATTGTTTGAGGAACTTTAGAAAAATTGTTTACTCCAAATATCTCACATGACATGCTGAAATGCTACCTTAAATTCCACCCTTTGTTTTTTTAGTGCAGTGTTCCCTATATGCATACTGTAATTAAAAAATACTTAGAGATGGATTAGAGGTAAAAGTTCTACTTCCAGAAACAGTAGTCTAAGTGCTTAGAATCAGTCGAACATAGATCATTTGGAAAAATAATCCTCTCAAGAAAAGTCTCCTTTCTATCAGTACAAAAGAGGGCAGAGAACAATTGCATCGTTGACTAAGAGCGGTTACAGGGTCTTGACAGAATTTCATGCAATTTGTACAGAAAAGTATGAAAAAAAATGAAAATTTTCTCATTTCCTTGAGAGAGAAGAAAATACACTCATGTTGTTTCCAATACCTCTTCTGGGGATGGGGGTGGGGTCTTCTGAATTAGCCATGGAGTTTGTATTTATAGTCCTAAGAATCAGAAGGCTCAGGACCTTGCAATGGGGCAGTGAGAGAGGAAATCAAAATAGTTTGTTTTCAAGAGACCCTAAGATGACAGAGTAAGGAGATGACTTCCTCTTTATTAAGCCAAGAAGGCTTAATCATCACACATTTTATATGCACACTCGTTTTTCCTAAAGCAATGAGGAATATAAGAAAGAAAGTAAGGCAATATTTAAATTTTTACTCCCATGAAAGTTTTTTTTTTCTTTTGAGCCAATGACTTTCAAATTCCCCTTGGTTATGCTTGAATTTACAAATATAATTTTATTAATAAGGATTGACAGTGTTTCTTCAGAAGTTAAGTTGTTCTGTTTCTGTGACTCTCCTGAATGGAGGAGTGGTAATAGAGAATTCTGTTTAATGAAAGTGACTAACTTAATAGATTGGTAATTTTTTAAAGTAAAAACATTTAATGCCACGGTAAGGGTGCTTTTTTTCCTAAAGAACAAATACCACAGAGCCCAGATTCTTCTTAAGCAATCAGGTCTTTTAGAGTTTTTAACCTGGGAACCAACATTGGTGTTGCCAGTTTTATTTTCCTGAAAATGTTGAGAAAAGGAAAGGTCCAGTTCTGTTCTTCACTATACAGTCCTTTGTTTAATCACCTGCATTTCTGCCACATGACATTTTCCTGCTTTCTATACCACATATATTTGCACGTTTTTTGTCCACTTTAATTGGTCAGCAGGATTCTGCCTTCCAATATTAACAAGGAAAGTCTGTTTCTCTTTTCTTCTTAATGGAATTATGCATTTTATTTTTTTACCTCTTTTTGTCATTTAAGTAGGATTTTTGATAGGAGAAAGAAAAGCCTGCTAGTTGTCATCTTAAATTAGAATCCTGAACTCTAATTCTGACATGTGTACAGCCTGGTATTTTATGCTGTATCTCTACAGACCTCAGAAAATTCTTAGGTAAATTTGAAGACCCAGGAATCCTTCCTTCAGATTTGTATCTGAAACCTCTTTCCATACTTGAGGAATATAGCAAGATGTATTTCTTATGGGGGAAGTAGTATGCTGCTTTCTACTACCAAAACCAAATGGTTCAGGTGCTAGACACTTTTCTTTGACAACTGATGTGAGACCATGGGTATTTGTGTGGCATATGCTGGATAGCTGCATAAGCATACCCCAAATTCTCCTGTTAATCATGATATTGAAAATGTAGTGATCCTGTATTCCTTCTCTATCCCCATCAAGCAGAATGAACAGCAGAATGTACTGTTTTGTATTCAAGGTCAGGGGCATTGGGGGTAGCCAACCCAGAGCAGCTTTCTTGTAATGAAGAATGTCCAGGTGGCAGACTTGATCCCCTTGTAAATGCTGACTATGCAAAGAGGAGAAGGACCTCTTTGATAGTTCTGAGGTTAAGTTGCTAGGATGTAAAAATATGCTACACATAGATCCCAGCAGCAGATGCTTTGTCCAGGCAGCTACTCCTGGACTCTCCATACATCAGTTCCTCCCATAAATCTATGTCTCAATTATAGTCTCTCAGTCTTTTCTTTGGTCTCATCAGATTATTAGCTACTGTAGGCATAGAGTCTGCTGGGATGCAGGTGCACGGTATTCAGCCTAAGATTTGCCAATTTTATATACAATCTGAGACTCTGAATTCAAACAAAAATGGCACATGGAACTACATTAGCTATGCAATACATTTCTAATACATTCATGTTCGATGTAGTTAACTTTAGGTGATTTGGGATATATCCAACCAAGATTTCAGATATAAATATATTAGTAATGAGGTACAAGTCTCTGGTAAGAAAGCCTCAGAAAACAGACAATTTGAGATTAGGTATTTTGCTTAATTCAGACAGAACACAGTATATGCTTAGTTTTAGAATTAGAATCTAACAGTCCAAAAAATGCAATAATGAAAGAGCTAACTAAATTAACATAGAGAATTTACTAGAATGAGCTGCTTATTAAAGTCTGTGGGGTTTTGCTTAGCTAGTACCTAAAATAGGAAGGTGGATTGACTCCCACCAATAACATAGAAAACACAGAAAAAGAAAATACCACACTTAAATCTTTATATTATTCATCGACCCAGGAAGTATCTGTGACCCTGCTAAGAATATCTTATGTAGCTTCAGGGTAAAGAAAGAAAATGAAAAGTTTGATTCTATAGTTACCTCATTTACTGCTCCATTTCATTAAATTGAAGACACTAGTAACTATTAAACTAATATAGCATTATTTATATAACACTATAAAAAAGAAATACAAATTACTTACTTCAACTCCTTTGTGAGCCTGGAAGAAACCCCCAAGTCACAGTCGGGAGAAGAGAGATTCACTGGTCAGAAGTCTCTTTGGGAGCAGCAGTCACCCCAGCAGGGAGAGACAGGAAATGCACCAGAATCTACAAGGCATCCTCACATCCTCAGTACCCACCAAATACAAGTCCCTATAAAATGCTCCTCCAACTGGCTACTTATGGGCCAAGTGCACATGTTCCCGAGCTTCACTCCCACGTCCAACAGGCTTTCAGCTGCTTCTGGTCAACTGTAGCAGGAACAGCTGAGCCAAACCGAGGCCCTGCTATTCAAAAGGGTTAAACACACACACAGCATAAAAATGGATATTCTGTCAAACAAGAAAGAGAGAGAACATAATTCCTATGTGGAAGGCTGCACTGACTGGAAACAAGAGCTGCTGAAGCTGATCCTGGTTCTGATGAAGCAGGACATCAACATTTCATAGTTCTTCAAGCTCAGGGAAAACTTCAAAGGAACGCTTAAGGCCAAAGACTTATTTCCAAGCACGGGGAACAGCTGGTACTAGGGAAGCACCTGGGCATTCCCCAAGCACAGGGGGCCCCATGATCAAAGGCTGACCTTGCTTGGGAATGTGCAGT
The DNA here is from genome assembly GCA_004023965.1 of Spilogale gracilis. Classification (NCBI taxonomy): domain Eukaryota; kingdom Metazoa; phylum Chordata; class Mammalia; order Carnivora; family Mephitidae; genus Spilogale; species Spilogale gracilis. The sequence continues at coordinate 32,183 of PITA01016421.1, forward strand.
CCTGCTACACTCACGTGGCCTCCACTGCACCACTGCATCAACGACGTCTACACCTATAGTGTGCTGAAGCCCCAACTGGTGTCAGAAGCCTTTCTCCTTCAAGTGGTGGAACGTGGGACCCAGAGCACATTCCTCCTGCTATTTTCTGCCTCAGGAACCTCCTGGCCAGAGGCTCTGGGCCCCTTTTGTGTGGCACAGCAAGATCTCTTGGGGACATTTTGGCTTCCTAGGGATGTTCACTCTTTCCTTCCTTGTGCCTTGACATCTGGGGCTCCCGAGATGGGCCTGGCATTGCAACTCAGTTCTGCTATAAGAAGCTGCAAGGAAGGTTTTATAATTAAAAAGAAAAAAACAATCTAAGATGTAAAGGTTTGGTATAAATTTTTGTTTTATTCTTATTAGAGAACTATAGGTTTATTTAGACAAAATTTTATTATGTATTAAGCACTCTTATAATCCACAATGGAAACAGTCATGAAATAAACTAGTTAAGGTATTACTAAAGTATCTCTAAATTCAATGTCTGATTTTTGAATCGCTTTCAACTTGGAGTCATTTTTATATTGATTTTCCATGCAATATTTTCTGTGTCCCCAAGACTGTTGATGGTGCAGCAGGATTTTGGTTTAAAAAGTGTTCTATTATAGCTCTAGGGTATTCTTCCAAACTCCTAACACTCTTCTTCAAGTTTTGATGCTAGTTTGTTCTAAATTTATTAAACTCATTCATATGCTCAATTGAATCACATGGAAGTTAAACAGCTCTGTCCAAAATGCAAATTTTCTAACAAACATAGTGTCAACAATTGAACAATGGTCTGACCAGTCACATGAATCTATCTTACTAACTTCTTGGTTCTTTAAAATTTAGTCCCTCTCTTATAAAGCAGTTGGCAATGTCTAATGCCTCCAGGTGCATTATATTTAGTGTGATTGGTTACCCTGTTGTGCAAATTTGGTGCCAAAAGTTAACAGCTTCTTTTACTTGTGCGATGTTTTATTTCAGAATTAGTAGTCTGAGTAAAGCAAATTGCTCTCCTCAATATTATAGGCCTGCCTCATCCAAACTGTCGAAGGCCTGAATATAAAAAAAGGCTGAGTAAAGGAGAATTTTTTTTCTGTGAATTACTTAAAGTTGAGAAATCTGTGTTCATCCTTTCAACTCAGACTCTGACTGGAGCTATACCATGGGCTTGCATGACATTTCAGGTTATTAATTGCAGACCTTGGGACTGCAACTTGCAGACAATTGGCATGAAACAGCTCCTTGAATTATATACAATATGTAGTATGTATACTATACAATAAGTACATATGACACATAACAAATTATATAAAAATATATATTAACACACACACATACATACAATTGGTCTATTTATCTGGAGAACCCAGACTAATACAATGAGGACCTTTTTAAAATGCAGCTTCTTCTGATTTATTAAATGTGGGGGTAGAATAACAAGAGCTAGAATTCTGCACTTGCTACAGATCCTAGATGACATCAACATTTCAGTAACAAGTAGCAGGGATACTGAGCATTTGGTTTTTGCTCTATAACAGAATATGGGATTATAGTAATGCCCCCATTAGTATAAAATATATACTTTCTGTGAACACAGTAAACTTTAGTTTTAAAAACAAATTGAGATAAACTGTCGCCCATGATTTTATTTGTTTCAAGAAAGGCAAGCCTGAATAATATAACGTGTTGTTGAAATGCCATGTTATACACCTGAAACTAATATAACACTGTATATTAACTACACTGAATTAAAATGAAAGGGGGAGAAAAAGAAAGATAAGTTTGTAAACTCATAAATGACTTTGTACCTTCAGGAAATTCCTGAAACCCAATATGAATGACATACAAAAGCCTCACAAACATTATCTAATTCCCATCATTTTTCTGCAGTAAAGGACCTACCCTAAACCACTTGAGCCCAGAATCCCGAAAATGCTTATATATATCTGACTCCTCACTCTCCCTAAGACAGGTCAAGACTCCCCGATGATGTTATTTTCCCTTCCTGCAGTGAGGTCAAATAAACTCAGATTTGCTTTTTAACAGTCGGGTAATAGTTCACAGAGGATTTTTTTTTTCCTTTTAATCTTAATCTTCTTTTAAGGCATTTTGAGTGACAATTAAACACAACATGTGTTATTCCAACAATGTGGATAACTCAATTTAATGATAATATCAAAAGAAATGACCATCTTTGCACAATTGTAGGTAATAGCTACTAAATTGACAACCACCTGATTAACAGTGAATGTAACATCAGTTTTTTTTGTTTTGTTTTGTTTGTTTTTGTTGTTTTACATTTTACTTATTTATTTGATAGAGAGAAACACAGGTAGAGAGGGAACAGGAACAGGGGGAGTAAGGGAGGGAGAAGCAGGCATCCCCTTCAGTAAGGACCCGGATGTGGGGCTCCATCTGGGACTCTGGGATCATGACCTGAGGGGAAGGCAGACGCTTAATGACTGAGCCACCCAGGTGCCTCTAACACCAGTTTTTGACAGGTGCATCTGAAAATCAGTGATGTTAAAAAATGATGCTAAAGGAGGCCTTTAGAATCTCTGAGATACAGTTTTTCAAAATCTATTACTAGATGTCATATGCACACAAGCACTTTTCATAGTAAACAATGGAAACCCGAGAATAGAAATAAACTGTTTACAAGAATCCCAAAGACTCAGAGAAAAACAGGCTACATAAGTTGTAGGGCCCAGAGCAAAATGAAAATATGGGGCCTTTTGTCAAAAAGAATTTCAAAATGAATTAAACCAATTACAGGACCCTTCTAAATGTGGGGATCTGTGCACCACACAGGTCAATGCCCAGCAGCGCGGTACTGACTTGCCACATCCCATACATGGAAACTTCAGAGTCCCCATTGCTGCAGCTAACCTTGTGGTGAAGAGTAGAAATCTCAGCTTTGCCATTAACATTTTCATGGCATTGAACAAGTTAAGTAACTATTCTGAACCTAGTTTCCCCATCTGTAATTGAGGATATAATACCTATGAAATAGGGTTGTTGAAAGATTTAAGTCAGTTTAAAATACACAAAGTGCTGAAAAGAGAGAAACTGATGACCTGGGAGGCTTACCGCCCCCCCCCCACACACACACACACGCACACAAATACCACACACTCAACTTTTTTTTTTCACACTCAACTTTTGATCATTTAGGAAAAGACTAGCTCAACAGGAACTCTGAGGAACAGCATAAACACTGATATGCAAACTCCCTAGTTGAGATTCTCAGGTCCCTGAAGTTTATTTCCTGTGACTGCTGTTTCCATTATTACACAGTTGGCTGCACATTTTTAACTTCTTTGCCATGCTTAGAATCTCTTCTGAAGTTCCTCCCATGTTTTAGCAAGATGGTCCCAGGCCAAAATATACCTCTGTACAAACGGTGAAAGGATGGAGGGATGATTATTCTGCGGGAGATATATAGATAGATATAGATATAGATATAGATATAGATATAGATATAGATATAGATATAGATATAGATATAGATATAGATATAGATATATATGTGAGTTCCTGTGCCCAGCAAGTACACAAGACAGTACGAGGCATAACATCTATGCTATGCATGGTTCTTGTTCTTATAAGACTATATCTACCCTGGGGATTTCCCTGAAAAATATTTCTTATTTTTTCTTGTATTAATTTCATGTGGTTGCTTTAACACATAACCACTAATTTGGTGGCTTGAAACAACATAAATTTATTCCCTTTCAGTTCTAGAGGCCAGAAGTCTGAAATCAAGTTGTCAATAGGGCCGCATTCCCTCAAGGGCTCTGAAGAAGAATCCATTCTATGCTTTCTAGCTCCCGGCAGCAGCCAGCAATCCTTGTCATCCCTTGGATTTCAGCGACTATCTCCAGTCTCTGCCTCCACCTTCATATCACCTTCTACTCTGTGGATGTCCTCTCTTCTATATATCTGTCCCTAAACGTCCTCCACCTCTCTTATAAGGATATATATGATTAGACTTAAGGTTCACCTGTATAGTCCAAGAAAAGCTGCTCCTCTCAAGACACTTAACTTACATAGCCATAGAAGACAGTGCTTACTTTTTTTCACCGTATAAGGCAATAGTCATAGGTTCTGGGGATAAGAACCTGGACATATCTTCTGGCATCAGTTAGCCTACTTCATTCCTCATCTACCACAAATTTTTAGTCTCTACTTAAAGGAGCATTTTTCAAAACCTGTTTGTGCACTGGAATGACCTAGGGAGTTTAAAAAATTCTGATGCCAGAGTTCCTCCCTAAGAATACCAATGTAATTACTTTGGGAAATGGTCTGGGCATTAGGAATCTTTAAATCCTCCCAGCTGATTTTGAAACTTAGCCAAGGTTGAAAAACATTGAATTAGGTAACAGTTTCAAATTCCCTAGTGATTGTCAATTTAAAGACAACTTTGAAAGAGACATTAAACCAAAAGGTTTTCAGTGTTTTATTTTAGCAATTTACATCTTAAAAAATCTGGAGAGTGTAGATGGGGGGACTCAGATTACATAATACATATCCTTATGAGACTCTCCTATAATAATTTCTGATGTATGGTCTTTGGTCCCTCCCCTTAGCCTTTACTCAGTGTGACCAAGGGATATTCTCCAAGGTAACTACACCTAGGGAAAGTGAAATACCAAGATATTTTAAGGAATGTTAAACATAGACTGTGAAGCAACTCTGTAGATATTGTGACATTATTATGTCAAGTTGCTGTATCACTGCAGACATGACCAGAAATGTAAGCTCATTTTATTTTATTATTTTTATCATAATACTTTTCAATTAATTATTATTATTATTAATATAATTATCAATGTGTGTGAATAACATGGAAACTCATTTTAGAAAATGTAGTATTGTTTCACATTTTCTTTTTTGAGATACAGGATATTTTATATTCATTCATATTTCCTCTCTTGGAATTTACTTTCATGTATTGTCCTATTTTTTGATTGAATTTATATTTTTAATTTTACACTTGGAGGTTCTGGAAATATTCTAGATTTTAATATATTTTCAATTATATTTGTGTTAATTTTTTCCTCTAATTCAGAGATTTTTTTAATAGACTATTTTTTTAAAGCAGCTTCAGGTTCACAACAAAATTGAATAAAAATTATATAGAGCTCTCATAACCCCCTTGCTGCATTTATAGCCTCTCTCACTAGTAATCCCACACCAGGGTGGTACATTTGTACCACCCAAAGCCCATAGTTTACATTAGGGTTCATTCTTGGTGCTGCATTTTCTATGGGTTTTAACAAACCTATAATGTAGTATCATATGGAATAGTTTCAATGCTCTAAAAATCTTCTGTGACCCACCTATTCACTCTTCAGTCTCCCCACCATATCTATCCTCATGTAAATTATTTTTACTTATTTATTATTTATGTATTTATTTATTTGTATGTTTGTTTGTTTATTGGTGGAAAGGAGGAGAAGCATATAATAGAAAAATATATGTAAAAGAGTAGATTGCTATTTGACACGTTCCTTGGGATAAAATGTGGTGGGTGAGTGGAGATTGAGACTGTCATGGGAAGAGGGCACATTGCATTTCCAAATGGGGTAGTCAGGAAAGACTTGAAGAAAAAGAGGGAGTGAGTCATGTGGGTATGTGAGGAAGAATGTTTTGGCTGCGAGAGTAGTGAGAGGCTTTACCTGCATCTATGCAGTAATGGCAAGAAGGCCAGTTGGACTGAATCAGGGTGAGGAAATAGCAAGAGGCCAGATTACTTAGGCCCTCATACTCAGTTATTCACTGAGATTTGCCAAGAATTTCTGATTTCTCCTGAGTGAAGTAGTAAGACTTTGAAGAGGTTTGAGTGAACGAGTGACATGATTTGATTTATATTTCAAAAGGATCACTCCAGAGGTACCACTGGGAGTAGAGCAGAATACCAAGTGTAAAAACAAGAAGACCATTTAAGAGATTTACTGTAATCCAGGCAAGTAAATACAGTTCTACCATAGAACTTCTTGCCTACTAAAATCATAGTATTGCAGTAAATACAGATTTACTGTAATCATAGCATACTGGATTTGGGATCCAATGGAGATAGAAAAATGTGGCTGGATTCTCTATATATTTTGAAGCAAGAGACAACAGGATTTCCTGAAGATTAGATGTGGAGTGAGAGAGAAAGAGAATTAAATCAATAATAATTCTATCTCTCCAAGTTTAACTTGGAAAGACTGATACAAAAAATCTGAGGTTCTCCAATGTTCATTTCATCCTGAGGAACACCAATGCCCTGTAGCAGTTGCACCAGCAGGAGCAGCAGTAGTGGGGACAGCATCCAGATCTGGGGGTGGGGAATGCACAGTATCGTTCTCAGTCTTCAGCAGCAACGAGGATGGCATCCTAACCTGACCTGTGTTTTAGTATGCACTGTATGTAGATCAGGCTGCCTGGCCACTTTTTGCTCCTGCCCATTTCCCAACCATTATTTGAGCTATAACATATGTTTTAAATAAAATTCATTGCTGCAGAGTAAACTGGAGTGGTTTCTGTTATTTTCAAATAAGAAACTTTGGTTACACAGAGTCTTCTGAGTCTCTAAGCATAAGGACAAGAATGGCCATGTCTCATTCTTGTATGCAGAGCCCAGTTATAGTCATGCATCCAACGTATTTTGATAAATAAGGGGATGATTATTATTAGGGGGATAAAATAATGAATATATCAACTTATTTGATTAAAAATATCTAAGGTTGTGGGACACCTGGATGGCCTAGTCGATTAAGCATCTGACTTTGGCTCAGCTCATGATCTTGGGGTCTGCAATGAGCCCCGCTTCTGCTCCCTGTTCAATGAGGAGTCTGCTTATGCTTCTCCCTCTCCTCTACCCCTCCCACTGTTCATACTCTCTCAGTCTCTCTCTCAAATAAATAAGATAAAAAACAAGATAAATAAATAAAATAAAAATAATAAAAAATAAAAAATAAAATAAAATAAAATAAAATAAAATAAAATAAAATAAAATAAAATAAAATAAATCTGAGATGGCATTATTTTCCTAAATGCTTAGGACTTTTCTACCATAGAACTTCTTGCCTACTGAAAACTGTATACTAACTCAAAATGGGGTTTATTTAGAAGATAAAAAGGGAGTACATACTCAAAATAAAAAAAAGGTCATTTGTTTTACTTTTAATCTGTATTCTATGTGTGACTTTCATACCTCATCTATTAGAGGAGCAATCTTCAAATCGTGGTTTGTTTTCTGAAAGTTTTTACTTTTTGTCTTTTCTTCCAAATTTATAAGCCACAAAATATAAGAAAACTAATTTTATAATTATTTGTTTTGTTTAATAAATAGACACACCTATATATTATGTATATTTAATGTACTTTGGTAGCTATGGGCGAGAGAACAATTTGTCAAAGCAAGCATATAAAATTGCAAGCATGAGTACCAGTGTGATAACATAATGGAAAATCATACTTATAAAAATGAAATACATTTTGAAGAATGTGAAAACATTTTTTATACCAAAATATCTCCTGATAGACTAACTGGAGTATATGAATTTGGGTTAGATATCTTTTATTAAATTCTTAAAAGTCATACTGTAATAATTAATAATTATAATGGCCAATAAGAATATTTAACTTTTATGTGGTCCATTTGAGTTATTCCCTTAATCTTTACATATTTTAAAAAAACTCTACAATTAGTACTTTTATGTTGAAATGATTTATATAATTTACAGATGTTACATAGTTTTAATAAAGAGGGAGAAAAATCGTGATATTATCTCAGTTACATAGTAAATATCAGGTGATGACAATTCCATAAAAATATATTCTGCTACAGAGAATAAAAGTAAATATGCAGGTAGTAAAATATACAGCAAGACATATCATGACAGGTGGGATAAAAGAAGTTTTAATTCATTCTTTCTTTCAGATGATAGATGATGGATGAATAGTTGAGAGAGAGAGAGAAAGAGGGATCACTTGCTGCATATAGATCTAAAAGTAGACTTTTTTTTTAAAGATTTTATTTATTTATTTGACACAGAGAAACACAGCAAGAGAGGGAACACAAGCAGAGGGATGAGAGAGGGAGAAGCAGGCCTCCCGCCGAGCAGAAAGCCAAATGTGGGGCCCGATCCTGGGTCTCCAGGATCCTGACCTGAGCCGAAAGCAGTCACCCAACCAACTGAGCCACTCAGGTGCCCTAAAAGTAGACTTTGAAGACATAATCTCACTGTCCTCATGGTTTATACTTTTTCTTATAGCTCCCTTCGTAGAAGATAACTGGAACCAGTGGCCACTTCCTTTTGAAGACAATTTTTTAAAGTATTCTGTGCATTTCTTCCATGATACTAAGCTTTTGAAAATGGAAATAACTTTCTCCTTAAAAAGAGAATATTAATGGGGTGCCTGAGTGGCTCACTCAGTTAAGTGTCTGCCTTCAGCTTGGGTCATGGCCCTGGGGTCCTAGGATGGAGCTCTGCATCGCTCCCACTGCTTGTGATCCCTCTCTCGCTGTGTCTCTCTCTCTGTCAAATAAATAAATAATGTCTTTTAAAAAAAGAAAGAAAATAGTACAAATTTTCCCCATATAATGAAATAATATAGGTGTATATCCTCAGGCTTATAACATTTCTAAGATGTAAGGGAGTAAAATACTAAGAGATAAATTTTGAGTAAGAAAAAATAACAATATTGAGAAAAAAGAAATACAGATTATTACAAATGTAGTATAATGGTTGGTTCCCTTATCAGAAATAGTGGTAATGTTTTGAAAAGTTCAGCTTTTTATTATTTTCAGTTTTTAATACAAAATACACTAGACAAAAGAGAGTTTAAGAAGCAACAGGGAATTGGCTTATTTCAGACACAACTATGAGGCAAATAAAAATAACCGTTGAATTTCAACTCCTTAATAAGAGGAGTTGATCTCTACATTATAAAAAAAAAGCATCATTTTTTTGGGGGGGAGAAGTGGATCTTCACATTTTTTTAAAATAAACAATATTTTTGGAACAGTTTTAGATTTACAGAAAAATTGAGGAAATACTACAACATTCCCATGTGTCCCCTCACTGAGCTTTTTGTTATTAACATTTTAAAATATAACAATACAGTTTTTACAATTAACGAACTTATATTGATACATTATTATTAACTAAAGTCATAGCTTATCCAGATTCCTTAGTTTTTATTTGGTGTGTTTTTCTGTTCAGGATCCTATCTACAATACCTTAATACATTTAATTTTTTATGTTTCCTTAGCCTTCTCTTAATGGTGACAGTTTCCCAGATATTCCTTGTTTTTGATAAACTTAAGGGTTTTGAGGGGTCCTGGTCAAGTATTTGTACGTTTCACTTTTTGAAATTTGTTTGATATTTTTCTCATAATTACACTGAGTTTATGGGTTTGGGGAAGAAGGTCACAGAGGTAAAATACTATTTTTTTCACATTTGATCTAGGACCCAAATATCAACCTGAATTATCACTGTTAATGTTGACCTTAATCATCTGAGAAACTTTTATAAGTTTCTTCACTGAAAACTTACTCTTTTAAAAATATTAATGTATTTATTTATTAGTTTCAAGTTTTGATTTAAATTGCAATTAGTTAACATACAGTGTAATATTAGTTTCAGGAGTAGAATTCAGTGATTCAACACTTACGTATAACACCCAATGCTCAACACAATAAGTGTCCTCCTTAATACCCATGACCCATTTAGCTGATCCTCCATCACCCCTTCCCTCCAGCAACCCTCAGTTTGTTCTCCATAGTTATGAGTCTGTTTTATAGTTTGCCTCTCTTTTTTCCCATATGTTCATCTGTTTAGTTTCTTAAATTCCACATATGTGTGAAATAATTTGGTATTTATCTTTCTCTGACTGACATTTTTCACTTAGCATAATACACTATAGCTCCATCTATGTCATTGCAAATGGCAAGATTTCATTCTTTTGATAATTGAGTAATATCCCATCATCTACACACACACACACACACACACACACACACACACACACACACACACAGCACCTCTTCTTTATCCATTCATCAGTTGATGGACATTGGGCTCTGCATAATTTGGCTATTGCTGATAATGCTGCTATAAACGTCAGCGTGTATTTATACATTTGAACCAGTATTTTTGTATCTTTTGGGTAAATACCTAGTAGTACAATCTCTGGGTCATAGGGTAGTTCTATTTTTAACTTTTTGAGGAACCTCCACACTGTTTTCCAGAGTAGCTGCACCAGCTTGCGTTCCCACCAACAGTTTAAGAGTTTCCCTTTCTCCACATACTTGCCAACATCTATTGCTTCCTGTGTTGTTAATTTTAGCCATTCTGACAATAGTGAGGTGATTATCTCATTGTATTTTGATTATTTCCCTAATGATCAGTGATGTTGAACATCCTTTCATATGTCTGTTAGACAGGTGTATGTCTTCTTTGGAAAAATGTCTGTTCATGTCTTCTGCCCATTTCTTATTTAGATCATTTGTTTTTTGGTTGTTGAGTTTACTAGGTTCTTTATAGATTTTGGATACTAAGTCTTTATCACATATGTCATTTGCAAATAACCTCTCCCATACAGTAGATTGTCTTTTAGTTTTGTTGATTGTTTCCTTTGCTGTGCAGAAGCTTTTTTATCTTGAAGTCCCAATAGTTCATTTTTGCTTTAGTTTCCCTTGCCTCAGGAGACAATACTCTTTTTCTCCACTTTTATGATATCTTCTTTGGAAAGAATTCACTATGCATGTATAGCCCACATTTAAAGAATGGAGAGTTATGCTCCTTCTCTTTAAGGACAGACTGCCTCCAGAAATTATTTGGAAGTCTTCTGCAAGGTGGAAAGCATGGCCTCTGTGTTATTTTTTTATTTCTCTATGATATTATTTTATACTTTGGATTTTAATAATAGTATTTATTTTCCTGCTAAAATTAACTTGCTTTTACAATCAGAGTTTTGGAAAAACTTTCGGACATGTTAAGATTCTCCAGGCTCATCTTGTATATTTTCTGCCCAATTCTCATATCAGATATATCTCCAAGGAACACTGATTCTTTTTTTTGCCTTTTAATGGTAGATGGTGTTGGAGATCAAGAGCTGAGTGCTGAGTGTGTTCATTATTACTGGGATATTGTTGTTTCTAGAATCTCTCAGCTAACAAAGCAAGAAATGCATGTGAGCATAAAATGCCTGTTAATATACATATTTATAAATATTTTTGTGCGTAAACCTTCAAATCTATATTAAGCTTAACATGAGTATATTTTGATGCTTTCAACCCTAATCTATTACCCTAGATATTATCTTTTTTCAACTGTAAATTGCCACTCTAACTGTAAAATCCTGACTGTCACCTCACACCATACATGGAGTAAATTGTTTGATTCCAATATACATGTATTACAGTGTCAGAATCTCAATCTCTATCCACTTGGGGGAAAAAAGCTTTATCAGTGAAAGTACAGTGTTTATGTGCAGTTCCTATTCTCTTGAGTTTTATACACTCCACCCATTTCCAAAGTTTGTCAGATCAGCACCTTTATCTCCCATCTTCACTGAAATTGCTTCATACATTTGTGATACACTTATATTCTCTTGTTAGAGCCCCCATTCCTTTCTAGGACCACCAAACCTCCTAAAGAACTTTTTAATTTGCACATATTAAAGTTCATTCCTTGTGCTCTGAATTTCTATGAGTTTTGAAAACTACCATAATGTCATGAATTCATTATTATAGTGCTGTACTGAACAGTTCCAATGCCATAACAATCCCCCATGCTTTTCCTATTCAATCATTCATCCTGAACCCTGGGCAAGTACCAACCTTCTACTGTTTATAGTTTTGCCTTTTCCAGAATGTTTCATTGAAATTATACAGTAAATATCCTTTTCAGGCTGGCTTTTTTGACTTAAGAATGTGTCCCTAAGTCTCACTCATTTCTTTCCTTCTACCACACTTGTAACTGTTTTCTATTCTTTGTCCTTGTTCTTTTAATTCTCTTTTTTCCTTCTCTTTTTCCATCTTCTCTTTTGTTAACTGAACATTTTATATGACCCCATTTCCCCCCTCTTTTAACATATCAGTTATGCTTATTTGTTTTTAATAATTTTATTGTATGCTCTAGAATTTGCAATATACATGTACAACTACTCTAGCACTATACCATTTCATGCGTAGTGCAGGTATATTATAAGCAAGTATTCACAATTCCTCCCTCCTTTCTTTTATAAAATTGTTGTCATTTCATTTCACCATTATCTGTATGCTATAATCAAAAAATTCCTTGTTAATACTATTAATTTGAATGTTTATTCAAATACTACCAGTTTTAATGCTTAGATTAATTGGATTCAGAGGTATAAACTTCCATTTTAAAATTAAATTAAATTAGGGTGCTTGGGTGGTTCACTCAATTTAGCGTCTGCCTTCAGCTCAGGTCATGATCCCAGGTCCTAGGATTTAGCCCCACATCCATCTCTACTCATCAAGGAGCCTGCTTTTTCCTCACTCTCTGCCCCTCTCCCTGCTTCTATTTTTTCTCTCACTCTTTCTCTCTCAAATAAATAAATAAAATCTTTAAAAAATAAATTAAATTAAAAAGTCATGAAGATGAAAATGTATAGCATAGGGAATATAGTTAATAATATTGTAGCAACATTGTTTGGTGACCGATGGTAACTATATTTATCATGGTGAGCATTGAATAATGTATAGAATTTTGTACACATGAAACTAATGTAACACTGCATGTTAATTATACTTCAATAAAAAAATATTCAAATACAGTACAACATTTCACCTTCATTTATTCCTGTTTAAATTGCTTTTTCTTTGTAAAATATAGATCTGCTTTTCTGACCTATATCATTTCTTCCTTCTTGAAGAACTTCCTTTGCCATTTTTCACAGAAGAAACCTGCTGAGATTGAATTTTCTCAGTTTTTGTTTGTCTAAAAAAGTCTTTATTTTTCCCTTGTTTCTTAAAGGATAATTTTGTGGGATATACAATTCTATATTGGTGTTTTATTTTTTTCACACTTTGAATCTCTTTTCTTGTATGCATGGTTTTTAAAAAGAACTCTTATTTATTTTCCATGTTTCTCTATAGACAAGGTGTTTTGATCTTGTATGTGCGTGTTTTTTTAAAAGATTTTATTTATTTATTTGACAGAGAGAAACACAGCCAGAGAGGAAACACAAGCAAGGGGAGTGAGAGAGGGAGAAGCGGGCTTCCCATCGAGCATGGAGCCCAATATGGGGCTCCATCCCAGGACTCTGGGATCATGACCTGAGCTGAAGGAAGACACTTAAGGACTGAGCCACCCAGGTGCTGCCCCCCTACTTTTTTTTTTTTTTAAGATTTTCTGTTTGTCTTTGTTTTTTTGGAGTTTGAATATGATATGCCTAGAAGCAGATTTTTGGTGCTTATACCTGTGTGGTGCTTACTGACTGAGCCTCCTGTATCCATAGTTTGTTGTTTGTCAGTACTTTTGGAAAATTCTTAGCTTAGTTAAAATATTTATCTTCTCTATTCTCACTTTCTTCTCTTTCTTATAATTCCAGTATATACTGATAATTCCAATATATACATAATATCCAGTATATAAAGTTAAAACTTTCACATTTGTCCTACAGTATTTAATTTTTTAATTCTTTTTCCTTTGCATTCAAATTTGGGGAAGTTTCTGTTCACTATTTTTTTTTTCTTTTTTCCCTCAGCTGTGTTTGGTTTACTGACAAGCTGATCAAACCATTCTCTGTCACTGTGTTTTTGATTTTTCATCATTTCACTTGATTTCTTCTAGAGTTTCCATCTATTTTTGTTATACATGTATTCTTGTTTCTTGTCTACCTTTTACATTAGAGTCATTAACATATCAATCATAGTTATTTTAAACTCTCTGTCTCATCATTCCAAAATTTGTCCCGTGTCTGAATCTGGTTCTGATGCTTGCCTTGTGTCTTCATTGTGTGCTATTTCCTGACTTTTATCGTGACTTACGATGTTTTGCTAAAAGCTGGATATGATATATCAGATAACAGTAATTGAGGCAAATATGCTTCTAGTGTGAGATTTATATTAATCTGGCAGAAGCTGGACTGGGTTTAGTGTTTACTATAATGGTAGGTCTCAGAGGCTTCAAATTTCTCCAGTGTCTTTATTTTATCTCCTTTGTTGTCTTTGTTTTTCCCCAAGAACTTCTTCTTTTTTTATTAATTTTAATTTTTTCTATAACCCAGACACCCTATCTCTTCCCCCCACCCCCATCCCAAGAACTTCTTCTTTTTTTTTTTTTTTTTTTATTGTTACTAAATTTTTTTTTCCAGTGTTTCAAGTTTCATTCCCCATTCCCCACACCCAGTGCTCCCCGCTTTAGGTGTCCCCAGTACCCACCACCAGGCTCTCCCATCCCTCCACCCCCCTCCCTCCAAGTCCCTCAGTTTGTTTCTGTGTTCAAAATCTCTGTTGTTTCCTTTCCTTC